>LBFL01036579.1:2775-46698 GCA_000988845.1 Hypochthonius rufulus
TTTAAAATCTCTCAGTCTGTTAACGTAACCCCTCTAATGAGAACCCCTCTAAAGAGAATCCCCCCTATAGAGAACACTCTCTATAGAGAATCCCTCACTTTAAATAACAGGGATTAGGCATGAGTTTTTTCTCAATTTAACGCTTTTACACATCACCGTGTCTCAAATATGTCAATACACAAAAATGACGATTATTGTGAAACGGGGATTAATATAATGATCTCAATCAATAGTCTTAAATAGAGATGCTTAATACTGATTAACTTAAACCCCACGCAATTATCATTTATAATTATTCAGGCGTCACACTCAATGAACTATAATCCTAAACACATGCGATATATTAAATTACGTATATTTTTCTCTGTTTTTCTATGGAAACGAAAATTTGCACTGAAACTGATTTACTGTTTTCGACCGGAGGAAGAATTTTCTCTCTCTTAAAAGATTCATTGTCTATCACTTGTGCAATGTGTGTGTAGATGTGTGTGTAGGTTCAATGGAAAAACGATTTTTCCTTAAGGAAAAGAGTGTATTATACACACATACTCAATACACGGATCTACTGATAAATGCTCCTGTCGATGGGTAATACATTAGAAACTCCTCCTCAAAAGTCACTGTTACAGAGTGTTTTCTCTTCTCTTTAAATGCAAATGTATCGTAAATTTTACCATCAAAAAAGTACCATCAAAAGGAATCATCAGAATGAACCATCAAAAAATGCATCTTTAAACGTATATTATTAAATAAGTGATGCGTTAACAAAGAAAATAGTCAATGAAAAAGTGTCGTCTCAATGATTATGATAGTTAAGGTTAAAGACGAGAACTAAAGTCTGATGCTAAAAGAGTGATCTTCAATTTTAAGAAAAGAGAAAAGAAAAACGTTTTTAATGATTCTCTTAACTTTTTTGTTCACCTTAAAAATGTTAGATCCTGAAAAAGTACGAATCACATTATCCTTAAGACATTTTCCTACACTCAATTCACTCAATTGTAACCTCATTTTGTAAACTCTTAAAACTTTTTCCTCTTTTTTTACTTCTCTTTCATTTGAAACGACA
The DNA here is from genome assembly GCA_000988845.1 of Hypochthonius rufulus. NCBI lineage: Eukaryota > Metazoa > Arthropoda > Arachnida > Sarcoptiformes > Hypochthoniidae > Hypochthonius > Hypochthonius rufulus. The sequence continues at coordinate 3,842 of LBFL01036579.1, forward strand.
AAACTCAATTCCCATATTCTCATTTCAAATTTTTTCCCGTATTTAGTTATTCCTGTCTTTTTAACTATCACATGTCTAACCCTAAAAATACCATTAACCGCCGTCGTGAACTCTCAAGTATCAAATCCATTACTTTTCAAAGAAATCGGTGATAATATATTTTTCTATTTTCTTAGAGACTCATATACTTATATTTATTTTTTTTCTTTACTTAAGACAAAACAATTTTCTCATTCTCGTATTATAAATGGTACAGTGTGTACAGTACATAATGTGTGTCTCTTATTATCATTGGGTACAGTGTGTTTTTAGTTACAATTGAGATGTTTTCTACCATCATATATATCCCATTCTCTCATTGTCATTTATTTTCTTCGGGTAAAACATTCCACTGACGCCCGCAACAGAAATTGGGCAATTGATTCCCCCGGAGATGAGTTTTTCAATTGTAACGTTTCGCCGCATCCTTTAGGGTCTTAAATAACACGAACATTTGTAAAGAAAATGAGAATCTCTATTGATACTGTTATTAGGGTTTTTAGGAAACTCTTTTGCGTTGTCATACGGCTTCAATTGTTAAATATAACACTTAAATTACAAATAAAGACAAAATAAAAATACAATTAAACCATTCTAAATGTAAAAATGATATTGTTATGGTCAATGTTATCCCATTTATTTCGAGTTTGACCATTATAAAGATGTTTATTATGGTCAATAACAATTAAGTTAGAGAAGTTTATGTTCACATTATGTTCACGGTAAAGAATATATTCAAAACTTTTTTCCGGGACAATCATTAAGTATTTTGTTAAATTACGAAATAATATTTAAACGCTGCACCAATATTAAGCAATTACATTCATTACCTTTTTTGTTGATGACATAACATGATATCCGACCGGTGTTCACTCTAATCATTTCTGTTCTTATTACAAATTGACCATAATAAGCTCGGGTCAATTGTATTAATTCTCCTTTAGGTGACCTCTGAAATTTGACACCCTCAATATGCATATGCCCTTTAGTATCACAGCTGATCTGTAACAATATATTATGGTCAGTAATTTGTATAGAAAAAAGCAGATGTGAGAGACGATAACAGGAAAATTGTCTGAAATTAGTAAATACGGAGACAACAACAGGTGGAGAATGGCGGAGGGCCCTTTCAAAGGACCCTAAAAATGTGGTAATTGATGTTCTTCCAAAGGATAGTGACGGAAATACATTAAATTACAGGTATTTTAAGGGTCCAAATAAAGTGATACTTAAAAATGTTTGAAAAACAAACGAATAAATAAGTATGTTTAAAGTAAATTTGAAGATCCTCATTATGTTTATAGTGTTATTCTTAAAATTTTTCTTATATATTTTCAGCTAAAATCATGGTTCTCAATTCCAATTCCCATGTTATACATTCGGGTTAATTATTGCATTAAAATTCATTGTATACAATTATATGTATTTAAATATTTCATATGCATAATTATATTTAATTCTGTAGACAATTGAATTGTAACGAATAAAATAGTTTTAAATAATAACAGGAAAATGTTAATAATAATTATAATAAATATATATGTTTTAATTATGATTTTTCCTGTTTCAATGTTAAAGGGTCATTTTAAAATATCACATCCTTTTGCAATGAATCATTCAGTGGTACAAAACATGTGATATAATTTATAATAAAACACCTTTTTTATGGTCATTAATAAATTATTCAGCATTTATTCATTGGAAATTATATATCATTTATGGCAATTAATTAATAATTATCATAAAATGTGTCTTTTCAAATCACATTATTAATTAAAAATGACGAATTATAAAATGGATTTAATAATGACGCATCATTTAGTCATTGATGAATCATCAATGATAAGTCAATGATTAATCTTTTAATACACATGTGTAATGAACTTTTAATGAACTTTTAATGAACTTTAATCAAAACACGCATAATGCGTGTGGAATTTCTAAAGAAATATATTCATTATATAATGATAAGCGTAATGTCACTAAACATGCATACACTAATTTTTAAAATTTATTTAATTAAAATAAAAGGGGTTTTAAAAAATATATTTTTAAGGAAATATAAAAAATAATTTAATAAAAAATATTTTTGGATTTTTCCTAAAAATAAAGTTAAAGTAATAAAGTACGTCTCAATAATAATACACCATTAAATGCATACCGTATTTGTTGCGTTTATTCTTTTTCAAACGATCTATGACATCATAATCTACAGCACGTTTCACATGCAAAATTTTTTTTTATTGAAACGATTTTTAATTATTAAATATTTCATTAACGAATTAATTATATTTTTTTATCGATAAATTAAAAAACGAGTTTTACACGAATTAATAATTAAAAATAATTTATTCGCAATTTTTGATTCGCATTAAAATTAATTTAAAAAAATAAATTACAAATTCAATTGATTGATAATAAATATTATTTTATTCATTAGTCATTAGCACTATAATTTTATATATACAAAGATATATAACATTTTTTTCTCGAATTTTACATGTCTATTGATATGACTGAACATTTAAATTATTCGAAAAATTAATAAATATCAATTCAATAATAAACTTACATTTTTTGCACAGTAAAACATTTGAGCACTTTTTTTTGCTTTTTTTTAAAAAAAATGTCTCATATTAAATGTCCCGAAATTCCCGAATTATTTCCCGAATCATTTAACTTAATTAACAGCGATGAACTTTCATTGTATCGATTCCGTGACAATAGGGGTGACGACGGTTCACTTTGATTATAATTATGATTATACATTTTATCACGTTTATGATTATTGACCACTTTAACGTCACTCACCGTACTCCGATTGGTCAATGAATTGGGTGTATTAGTATTTGATGGTGAAGTTTCAATGCCGCATATATTTGAATCCGATTGATTTGAATCATCAGAGCGGTCATCGATACATGAAGATTCGGATGATGAATTATCTGTCGATGATGTTAATTCAATTGCCTCATTTGACATACTAAAATGATCATCACCATCACAATCAATCATCGATGAACTATTATTTTCAATTAAAGAATCAGAGAAATTTCCACTTTCATTAGTGCCACGATTTGAATTTGAATTATTAAGTACTGATGCAGCGATTGTACGGAGTAAATTCCTTTCGCTTCCGGATGATGATTGATACTGATAACTAAGATCACGAAATGCCGGCGCAAGTGTTGCACTTCTTAATGGCGGCGGACGCGATACACGTGCAGGTGATTCAAATTCACGATAAAATCGGGAATTACACTTTCTTATATCACCATTGAAACAATAGCAATCATCGTCGATGCACTCGTAGATATGATCGGGTAACGGGGGTCGTTGTGGAGGCATATCACTAAGCAATGGTATCGGTGATATTTGATAACCGTATTTTCCAGGGTATAGGTTTGTAATTGGAATTTCACGTCTTTTCCTATGACCACCGCCGTAAAGATTATTCACATTTGACACGTGTGAAAGTGACGGTATCCGATTTGATTCACTGGATGATGACTGATGTTGGAAAATCGGATGCTGCGGATGTCGATCATTTGATACTGATGATGATGCTGCTCCTGATGGTGCTGTTCGAAGACTTCGACGTGCCAATGACTTATTATTTGCATGAAATGATGGTGAATATGACTGATATGATGCACTATCTATTAGATGTACATCCTGAGTTATAGATTGGGGACCTGTTCATTTGAGTAGAGTATAATTATTATTTATAATTAATTATTTATAAATTATAATTAATCATTATAAATTATAATTAATCATTATAAATTATTGATAAAAAACTTTACTTTAATTATTTTAAATGCATTTAAACCCTTTTCTAAATATATATAAATTATATGTTTAACGATAGTGGAATTTTTGATTTTAGTTTTTTTTAAAAACGATAAAAAAAATTCAAGATTAATGATCAATAATTATGTTTAGTAAAAAATATATTTAAAATAATTTTAATTTTAATAATCTCTAGTTTAATACTTTATATATACTATAACATGATTGTGTTATTGATTTAATGTGTGCTGCCAATTTTCGCGTAAATTTTACTTTAGCATTATTAATCTATAGTATCGATCGAGTAAAGCGCAAGAGTTTCTACCATTGAAAAATAAACATTAATAGTACCAAAAAGTTACTTATTGTGGAAAACATTGGCACTGAGTAATTGCACCATCGTATGGTTACTTTTTGGGAAGGGTTATACTGTACTCTCTCTCTGCTGATGCTATTTGATGCTGACGATTTATTACCCTCAAAAAACAATTTTATACTGAACATTGACAATTAAATTCGCTGATGTGTCTGTTGCATTCTCAATGTGATGGTGAAAAATTATTTTAATTACAGAAATCAATTGGAAAAGGCCATTGACTTATGAGTCAAATGAGTTAATTTGTTAAATGATAAAAGTTAAATGTTACATATGATTAAACATACGGACAATTATTTTCATTAAAATATAATTGTGAACTCATTTTTTATATTTATATTTATTATGAAAATATTTAAAGATAAGAATAATAATGATAATCATCATTTGAAAATAGTTATATAAAACTGCACGTGTTTTAAACAGAGTTAATTTAAATTAATGAGTCATTTGCTAATGAGTCATTAGTAAATGACTTTGAGTTTAACCTTTTAAAGTGCGATATCAGAGTTTATATCTTAAATGACTAATTAAAAACTTTCAATTTTTGTTACTATGTCATTATGACCATTAACAAATCTCATATAATTAATCATAATGGGGGTTTATCTAAATTCTGACCGTATATTAAAAACCCTATTTTAAGGTCAACACAAATTAAAATTTCTCATTCGTTATATGCTATTATTAGGGTATTCTTATAGTAAAAGTTCATATTTTTCTACGACTCATAACATTGCCAATTAAGTGTAAATTCTGACCGTATCATTGCAAATTAAACCATTAAAATTCGTTTTAATATATAAATATCTTTAAAATTTAATAAAAATTAAGCAATGGCCGTAAACAGTTCAACAAATTCTAAATCATTTATGCATATGAAGTTATATGAAGCACCGGATTATAATGTAATTAAAATGATCGCCGGGAAATTAAGGCACACAAAGATGTACTCGTATATGCCTCTCATGTATTTAGAGCGATGTTCTATGGTCAAGTATTGAATAATACAGAGAAAGTTGAGAATGGTGATGGTATTGAAGAAGAGATGTTTAAGGATTGTGATGCCGAAGCATTCATGTCTATGCTCAAACATATATATATGTATATATATGCATATATATATATATATATATATCAATGATAATGATATTAAAGTTAAAAATGTGTTTAATGTTATTGAAGTTTCAGATAAATATCATATTCAGAACCTATATGAAGATGCGGTTCAATTTGCAATTAACAATATTAATGAAAAGAATTCCATTGATGTTTGGAGATGTAAAATTTACGGCACTCGACTCGAAACTCCATCATTGAATTTCATAAGTACTAAGGCAACAATTGTATTCAATTCACACATATTTAAGTCTCGAAATTTCACAAATTTGCGAATTATTAGAAAAGGATTCAATTGTTTTAGCAGAAAATATGATTTTCAATGCTATGATTGAAGTTGTAAAATATAAATGCATAAAACAATCGATTGAAATTAATGATGGAATTATAAGAAAAGTTTTAGGCGATTCATTTAATTTGATACGATTTCCAATTATGTCGATGATAGAATTTGCAAATATTCTTACGCATTATCCCAATTTATTTACAATGAATGAAGTAATATTAATTATTAATTATATTACTAATGAAGTAGCATCAGCATCATTAACATTTTCAACAATGTTAAGGAAGAAATACATGACAAAAGTTCCATACTGTATTATACTGTATTATATTGCACGACATGCAAAAAGTATTTGCAATAATTGTTTCAAATTACACTCGAGTCTCGATTTATGTCTGACGGACTCAGAAAAATGAGGCATAAATCGGACATTATTATTTATAACTTTTGACTTATTTAAAAAATATACGTTTCTTATTTATCAGGATATTAACCGAAAAAACAGTATTATAGAGACATAAATAGAAACTAAATTGTAATTGCCTATTTATGTATTATCATATTCAATAAATTAATTTTTTTAAATGAAAATAAAATTGATTTTAAATTGACATACCGTGTGTGATGAATCCGCTGCTGGTCTTTGACTGTGACTGAATGTCCGGTATTAGAGCCGCGGATTTGTGTATTGACATATCCATTTGTTGTTCCTCGTATTGCGGGGGATTTGAGACTCTCGTATTCCAATAGGGATATGGCAACTGAAATGACAAAAAATAAAAAAAATTATATAAATAAATTTAATCAAAAGATTTTCTCAAATAAATTATTGAAACACTTTACATGTAAATCCTAAATAAATGTTCGAATCTCTTATATCATTTCATTGTTTTTCAAATGATTTTACAAAAGTTTTTACTTTTTTTACTTAAATTTCCTCATTTTATCCGTTTTTATGACAATGATATAAATGCTTAAATGTGATAAAAATTGTCACATGTAAAGTGAATTATTGTCACAGGAGTATTCAGTTTCAACGTTTTATATATAAGTATAGTTTAGTGTTTGAATGGCAATAATCATAATCATAAACATAAATTATCTGTAAATGTTTCGCTGTTTCATTATTAAAGGAGTAATGTATGTGAATGTATATATAAATGTCATTTCTCAAGAAAATTAATGTCAAAAGAGTGGTTTAAAAAGTTTCAAAAATGTGTGACGCGGTTTTAGTGTCATCCGTGAAAAGAAATAATACTTTTCGTATTTCACCATTATACGGTAAAACCGTGTATAATGGTGATGATATAAAATGTATATAAAACATTTAAAATGAAAATGTGACAGCAGTAAATGGGAAATATGATAAAATGCGAGTCATATAAATGTGGTTAAATCCGTGCGAAATAAAGGATTAAATAGGATCAGAATTGAGGATTTGACACGCATCGGAGCTAAAAATGCATTATAAAATATATATTTTTGAAGTGAACACATATAATACTAAATTTTACTTTGAAAATGATAAATTACAAAATGAAATTTCTCGATATAAATCATATGAAACTCAATAACATGAACTCTATTTCTTTCTATGGAATTAATTCAATAAATTGAACAAAAGTCTTAAATTCGTAATGTCAAAATAAGTAAACTCCCATAACACAAAACCTCTAGAAATTGAATAATATAGTAATGGTGATATGCTTTTGTTACGAAATGATTTTTCTGGTATAAACATTATGTAGTTTTACATTAAATATTAATATATTATCATTATATTAGCATTGTATTCAATTTAAGTGAATTACATTTGTCACGCACACGCACGACACGTGTCGGAACTTTTCCGGCGTAAGACAAAAAAAATAAAAATTTCCCTAAAAAATTATATTAAATTTTTATAATAAAAATGGCCATAAATGGGTGCATATTAAATTAAATAATATTAATATTTAATTTTTTGTATATCATTCGCAGGGTTTAACTTTACGTGTAAAATCTTATTTTTTTGAATATTAAAATAATAAATAATATATATACGCGTGTATATGTTAGTGACGCGTGCGGAGGTATTTAACTGTAATATATATTTTTATAGAAAATATAATAAAATTTTAAAATTTATATTTTGATGATCCTTTAAAATATCGTTTTAAGAGATCTCCATTTTTAGGGATTAACCAAAAATTCATGATATAAAATGCTCGTATAATGCCAAAAGGAATAATTATCATTGTAATTAATCATTTTCAGAATTTATGGAGTTTTGGGGATTAAGAGTTTTGAGGATTATGAATATATTTTTCGAGAGATGCATTAAAGAAACAAAAGGGATTATCATTAATCTCAAGATTTATGAGGAATAATAGAAAAGGGATGCAAAAAGCGGTAATCGTATAGAGAATGTCTTAATTAAGAGAAAAGTATTTAAATAATCACATATAAAACTCTTAATTTCGGATTAACACAGATGTGCATTAATTTGAAAGCATTTAACAGTGCGAGAGTCTAATATATAAGTGAACGTAAAAATCTAATTATAGTCACATAAACACAATAAACACAAAAACCTCCATAACTTGAAGATTGGTTGGATCTAAAAGTACTAATTCACGATAAGGAGGTTTTCAAGATATGGAGGCTCTTTATCATGCAAATTTATAGAATCGGGGGGTTTCGAAAACTGTTTAAATTATAGGAGTTTTTCAAGGATATGAAAGATTCAAGTTACGGAGGTTTTTGCATAGACATAAGAAAAAATCAAACATAAAGTGATGCAAACAAAAGATGTGCGCAAAAGGATTTGCGTTATAAGTGCTGTACCTGAGGATGGGAATGGGGGATTTTGATATGTCAGGTGATTTAGATGCTGATTTTGATTCATGTGATTCGGTAGTATCAGATTTTGGTTCAATGTTTGTGATTGACTCAACGCTGAGATCAGTGTCTGGTTATTGTTGTAACTCAATGTGACCGGACTCTGACTCAACTGATTCAAACACGGAACGGTACCCACACTAAGCTGTTGAAGTGATCCATGAATTTGTTGATGGTGCTGCTGATTGTGTTGATTATGGTTGTGTCCCGACGGGCGTATTAATGGGGACGGCGGTGGCATCAAATCTTTTGGCGTTGCGATTGAAAATAAATGATTAGCGGTTTGTCCCGTTTGACCTGAAAGACCATCGGGTGGCGGCGGTTTTTTACGTTTTACGCATTCGGGTAATCGTGACCTTTGAAAGGATTATAATTTTTTATTTTATTTTCATAAAAAATCATATGAGAAATAAACTTAAATCTTTTAGAAAAGTAAACATTTGATTTTTGTTGACATTAGAAAAGTTTATTTTTTCATTCATTTTGTATTATATTAGAAAAGTTAGAAATTCTTTAAGATAAAATGTGTATGTTTTAAAGTACAGAAATGTTTCAATTATAGAAATTTATATTTTGTGGGGGGTCATGTGATAGTAATTTAAGAGAAAATTGCTTTATGATTTCCAATTGTAAAAGTAGAAAAATTTGGAAAAATGTGGAAATAACTCAGCCCTATGAATAACCATTTCAAAGTGCCCGAATAATAAGTCATGTGATTATATAATAAAGTTAACAACACATGCATTAAAATTTTAATAAATATATAATACTTACCAAACAAATATGATAACAGCAAATATTATGGCTAAGAATGCTAAAGAAATAATTAGCACGATGTAAAATCCAATAGGAAATGGCGTCGGATCCGGTAATATCTGGAAAATAAATATAGAATATTTGAAAAAAAATAAATATATGTTACGTTACTTCAAATATATATTGTAACGTTGTATATGAGAAGAAAAATCAAATCTAAACCCACAGATAAATGTGAAGATGTGAAATAAAATAGAGAAATAATGGAACAAAACTTTTGGCACATTTCTTTTTAACGGTTTTAAAAAAATAAATAAAAAAATAAACGAAAACATTTTTCTTCTTTTGGTTCAAAGTTCAATATGAAAAGAAAAAAAAGCAAAAAAATAGACATCGAAAAAAGGTTTATATAAACATATATAAACCTTTATAGAGTGTGAGAATATAATTCAGTTGAAAACACTCGCGAAAGTGAATCTGAAGAAAGGTGTTATAATATTAAAGAAAAAAAGAGATGAATAGAGTTATATTAAGTGACTATACTATTGCAAGTGACTGAACTATTGTAAGTGACTGTACACACTAAAATCGATTGTGTCAAAAGAGAGAGGATTTAATGATAAAAGAATTTTCTCGTTTTTTTAGAGGATTTAACTCCTTTAATTAAGTTTAGATCAATGAAATGAAAGATAAAATGTAATATAAAAATCTATTTTTTAAGGGGAGACATTTAAATTGAGTTAAGAAACATAAAATAAAAAACAAAATTCTAATGACCATTATCAACAACAATAGTCACCAACAATTGGTAATACTCACATTAGGTCCATTGATGTCCATAAGGAGTGCAAAACTCGTTAAGTGATTGCACGAACACAGTGTATGCGATTTGTTATGCTCCAATACCCAACAACCGTCTGATGACCATTCACTGGAAAATGACATCACATTATGTTAGAGGATGAGTCTAATGTGTTTGTGACATATTTTTGTTGTGTCCAAAAAGTATTGTAACATCTGTAATATCTCTGATATTTATTGCGACGATTATCTTTGTGATGTGATAATTTCTCAAAAAATGTAATAATTTTTGTAAAATCATTTTTTTATATAAAAAAATATTTTTAATTAATTAATGTGAAACGAGATAATTATTTTTAGAAAAAATAAATAAATTGATATTAATTATTTAAATTTTCATTAATAATAATTTTTTAAAAATATATATAAATTATATGCTGAAAAAATATAATTAATCAAAATTAACCTCTATTTTTATAATTTATTATATTTTTATAGTCCCATATTTTAATATACTTTTTTCAAAAAGTATATTACAAAAATCACTAAAACCCATAACAAAAAAGATCATCAAATGAGTAAAGTGGGATTTGGGATTCAATAGGATCCATTGAATCCATTGGGTCCTTTCACGTCAATCTTTATAATACTCAACAAATATCACAGACACATCATGAAGAAAAAGAAAAAAATAGAGGAAAACGAAAACCAATGGAATAGAGAAAAACAAAACTCCAAAAACCCAATTCCCTATTGAATTACCCGAAATACCCAAATGTTGTATTTCACATCAGAGCATTACGGGTGTGTACCGATACTTTTTCTTTTTTTTTGTTTGTCATTGTTGTATATATATTGAGTTTTCAGTACACATAAACCTCACATCTGTTGTACTCCGAATCTTTTGCATATTCACTATTTTTGACGCATTTCTATTCTAAAGTCATATGTCACTGTATTAGTATATTTTAATACTCATATCTTTCGTTTATTCATTATTATTTTACTGATTTTTATCGGACAATCATGTCAAAAAGGTGAGGTTTGAGTGTATATGGAGTGAGGTATACATTTTACCTGATATTATAATCCCAAAAGACGCACTGAGGATTTGAGACATTTTCCTGTTTAAGATGTTTGAATAGCAATTCTATAGGTTGCGCCAAATGGACATTGAATGCGTTGTTAGTCTCCCCAACTAATGATAGGGTCATCACTTTTGAATTGATCAAGTGACGGACATTCGATGATGACACTGATGGGGATGTCAGAGCTGACATTTCTGCTGATTTCGGCATTATTCCTGTACTATTAAATGGTGTCAAAAAGTCTTGAACATTCCGATACGCGAGAAATACAACTTTAAGTACACCTGAAAAATTATTATTTTTGTAAATGAAATATTAGAAAATTATTCGAATTAAATACAGTGAACTCTCGTTAAAGTGATATAATTGCCATTCACGATAATGAGTTGCACCTCATGTTTTTACCGTAAAGTCTCTAATCTATCCTGGGGTTTTATTTGAAAATATATTACCGGAACGGGGAAAGTACTAAACTGAGGGTTTTTATTAGAGAATTTATGGTGAATATATTTAACAGTGTATATTATGTATTAATGGAAATTGTATAATAAAAATTACAATAATGAAGTGCAAACAAAATATAAGGGTACACAATAATGAGAGTTCTTTATAATGGTCATACAATGACCCACAAACTTAAAAAAAATAAAATAAAACCTGAATAAAGTCACTCACCGGGTTTATCAGCATTTGTTGTGACGGATGTCTGTAGGGGTAGTGTAAGGGATTCCTGCATAACCATCCACGCAGTACCATATACAGTGTCTCGCGATGGAAAATGCATTTCTTTGACACCCGATTCTTTAGCATCGACTAAACGCACGGACACGACTGTACAAAGAGAAAAAAGAGATAAATGACCATTGAGTTCCATTTAAAGTAAAATAAATTTTAACAGAATAAATTCAATTTGTTTTTTCAACCCTCTTTAATGGTACTGTTTTCTAAATTAAATGTGTTGTACTGTATTATCTTTGATTAATGCTTTTGGTGCCCGTTTTAGTGCTACAATTTATGAGGTTTTAAGTGAATTCTTAGGAATTTAAGCGGAAAATACACTGATTAAAAGTTTAAGCATTATATGCGACGGGGTATAAATGAGATTATACAATATCTAAATAAACTAATTTAAATGTGTAATAAATAATTTATTCAAATGTGGTATAGAGTTTCATAACGTATAATGTACATTTTTGTATATTTATATATACAAAAATGAGTTTGAGTTTATTCAATGGTTTAAAATAGTTTTTTGTTTATTTTAAGGGGTCTTATATTAGATGTTACTATACGAGTATCATACCGGTAGTATCAGTAATGAAACTTAACGCTAAATTTACATTTAAAGGGATTTTTATAACGGAAATGTATTCAAAAATGGTAATTTTTGTAAAGGTTAATAAACAAAAATAATAAAATTAGTATATCCAATATAGTGAATGCCTCAATAACATAAACAAATTCCTGAGACAATTATCTATATTCAGGAAATATTAAATTTTATGATACTGAAGTGACGAGGAAATATTCTGCCATAAAATCAAATTAGCACTGTATGTGCAAAAACCTTCAAAGGGTTAAAATAGTCATAAATAAAAATTTTTGTACTCAATATATTTATTTTATGGAGGTTTTTGTGTACATATATTACGGTCCAAAATTTTTGTTCAAAATACCGAGGTTTTGAAGTTTCTTTATAATACAAATCTATAGAATCGAATCTCAAAAATTCATTCAAGTTATAGAGATGTTCAAGTTTCAGAGGTTATTGTATACACATAAATCTTTAATATATAACTTCTATAACTTAAACAAATTCTTAAATCCAAATCATCTAAACTCCTGCTTAACTCTGTAACTTAAAACCTCTATATTGTTAGCTAATATTTTTCCCCAATATGGTTATGGTTACATTAGAGAGGTTTAAAAGTACATGCATACATACGTACACCTATAAATACATAAATGCATTACTTACGGACATTAGTATGTGCTCTATTAAAATCATATTGACCATTTTGTGTCGCGGCCAATAGTAGTGCCGCATTCTCTAATCCTCTTATCAATTGTGATGCGACGGCACGTCTCGAGTGTACATTCAGGTCATACCATGCATCGCGGTTCTTCGGTTCCAATATATTTGAACTCACTTCAATCACAGACTAAAAAATAAAATAATAATTAATTAAATAATTTTTTACCCCCGATCATTATCAATTAAAATAGTAATAGAAAAAAATATTACACATTTCAGCATCTCAATAATCAATTATAATTTTATATGATTTATCAAAGTTCATTAATTACAGAAAAATCTTTTTTATTATATATTTTTAATTTATTTTTATATATTCTCCTAAAGGTAAAATTCTTTTCACACGAAATTCTAAAAATATTTTTCATCGATAATATTTTATTTTTTAAATTGATCACCCTATACCTGAATTAATTCCTTAACGATTCCATGTCGCATATCTTCGTTAATTTCACCGACAGACGTACCCATTTTATTGACTAAACTCTGCAACAATTGTGTCGTTTGAATGATATCACCACCGTACAGTTTTGATGAACGCGTGTATCGGGTTAAGTCATTTGCCAACGGTATTAAAACATCACCTTTTTCCATCTACAAAATTATGTTTAATTTCAATATTAATAATATTTACGAAATTTTAATCAAATTTTAATATTGTAATTAAAGACATCTACAAAAATAATATTTCATTTTTATATCCTGATTGAAGATATTAATTTTGTAGATATTTCATTTTTATATTCTTATCGAAGATATCTACAAAATATATATATTAATTTAAATTTTTTTATATTGTGATTGTCAAAGTCTATGTCAATATCAATGCCAATATTTCGCTGATATATTACATAAGTGTCAATGACACACCCTGTACCATGACCCGAAAAATATTTATCTGAATAAATATTTACAAACACAATACAATGTAATATGTCAGTGGTGTTAAACACGAGTCATGTTACATGACAAGTTTCAAGTGTCAGATATGACAGTAACAGTATTGAACAATTCACATAAATTATCATAACAAAAGAAAGTAAATCTTTTCTTATCTCATGATTGAGAGTTTTATATTTGATTTAAGTGTGTGTAAACCTCTGTATTTGTAAATGTTCCACTTACACGTTGACGAAGTGTGTAAATCCATGATGAGGTACAATCAGAAAGATCAGGTGATGATGTCCATGATGCGTTCGATGGTTCCGTGGAGGAGATTCGGGAACATTCCCATTTTGCTGAACCTAAAATTATAGAGTATAAAATTTAGATTTAAGAATACATAAAAATTCATTTGTTTTATAAATATCACATAAACTATACTTTTAAAATAATAAAGTATCTGTACGTTTATTTGTATATCCGCAACAACAAACAAACGGACATTAATATTTTGATACTATTGATTCACAAATGCCAAAAGTATAGAGTGTTTCTAATATAAATCATTCATAACTAAAAATGCATACCGTGTGTTGGCGATGGACACGGTTCAATCATAACGGACCCGACTTTAGTAATCGGCCATTTAATTTCTCTCATCACAATGCTCGGACAATACTCTTCGGGCGAGAAAGTCGTGAGCGGGAATATGGACTCATCATCTGGTAATACTATAGGATTATCACCCGGTCTTTTGGTCGACGGTACTGTAACAATTGAAGGCATTAACGATGATGGCATTGGTCGTAATGTGGATTTAGGTTTTAGCTTAGATATTGTTGCTGTGGATATTGTTGTAGGCATTGTTGTCGTAGATGCTAATTGTTGCGATATACTTATAGATTTTTCTGATAAATTAAGAGGCGAAGCGGAAGACGAGTGTATTATAGGCGTTGATGATGGTGATGATGTGGGGTCACCCGGGAATTCATTATTATAAGAAGTGTTTCGTATGGCAACGGTCGTCGCTGCAGAAGTTAAATGAGTTAATGGTACTATTATTGGACGGTGTGTGACTGTATGCGGTGATAATGATGATGATAGGGATGATGGGGATGTGAGTGATAATGGGGGTGATGAGGATGCTGTAAGAGGCGATTCTGTTGAGACTGGAGACGGCAGCGATGGCAGTGTTATTATGGTCGGAGTTTTCATTGATGAAAGCGGTTCTAAAGCATTATAAAAGCATCATTAAGCATTACGATTTTTGGACATTAAGAAAATGCTAATTTTATTAATTATATTACACATAAACTTCCATAATGTGAACATATATTGAGGTACAAAATTTATATTTATGTTACGGGGGCTTTTTCATAATAAACTTAATAAATTACTACCAATTTATGTCCTCTTACTTTTAATCCATTATCGTTTTATGTCCACAGTTCTTGTGAAATCATTTTTTACATTAACATTAAAATACTTTTATGTCCGATTGGAGAAAATACTTACATTTATATCTCATTTTTTAAAGGGAAATTACTGGACATAAAACGATACTAGAGTGTAATGATACTGTTTTATAATATAGATTAATAAAATCAAGACTCAGGAACCTGTTCACATCACATAGGAATTCACGATAATGGAGGGTTATCGTTATGAAGGTTTATATGCATTGAAAAATTTAAAGTTTTAATTTTGTCTTTTATGAGCGTAATTATCTTAAGGAGTTAATGGGTATGGGAATTTTGAAGCGCGTGAAAGTGATACGGGAAAATATAATTAAATAAATTTGTATATATTTATTATATGCGTATACCTGAAACACACTGATAGTGCGCTTCCAAATACTTGAGTGTCCCCGGACAGGGATCATCGAATAATAAGCTTGAGGCTGACAGTGTACAGCTCTTCTTCATACGGCAACTATTGGAGTAGAGAACGACAAAAATTATTTATTATGATGACTATAAGAATATGGTGTATAATATTCTATTTTCAGGTGTCTACCTTTAGGGGGGATATATTTTAAATACTATAGTCAACTCAGTTATGGGTATACTCTTACAGTACCAAAAGTTCACGAACATACTAATTCTGTGTACACCATAATTAAGTATCCTTAACATTATGTAAATGGATACAAGTGTAACATAAATCGTTCAATATAATGAAATATACATCGTAATGAGAGTTCTCTAATACTAACAATTATCGTATTGAAAATATTTTCCAATTTTTTCATTTAAATGTTTTGAGTCAATAAAAAAATAGTCTGAAATTTGAAGTATGAAGTTATGTTTTTATGTATTATATACATATTTTATACATTAAATCTCTCTATCGTAAACATATTTCGTCCAGAAAGTAATGTTTTCGATAGAGAGACTTTTACATAATGCCAATTAAGATAGAAACGATTTATATGATTCTGGTCAATTTTAAAATAAAATAAAATTAATAAATATATTTTAAATCACTGTTCTATAATTTTGTGTTACTAATTAATTAATTAATTAGTTTTATCAATATGATGACACTACAACTTTATGTTAGATACTGTAACATAATATTTTAAATTGTTTTATACAATAAGAGAAAAGATTCAATAAAAATGTATGGGAGGAGATCTATTTCGTATATTTTTAATAAGTAAAAATTATTTTAGTTATAATTATGATTAACTATAACTATAATTTAATTTTTTTTAATTTTATAATCATGATCATAACTAAAATGTAAATCAATATCTTAACTCATCAATAATCATAATAATAATGTGAATATTTTAGAAATGATATTTTTAATTAAATAAATACATAAAATCCATAAAATTGAAAATATTTGAAACATTTGAAACATTTGAAACATTTGAAATATTTGAAATATTTAGTAATTAAATAAAAATATTATTAAAATTAAACGAGAGTTTACATTAGAAAAATTCAAATGTACCTGTTAGAGACGACATAAAAAGTACGCTGTGCCGTGCAATCAACACTCCAATCTAAATTGCCGTGCTCATTGCAAATCGATATACTAAAACGTCCATAATTTGCTCGTATCAAATTAATTAATGTTCCATCTTCACAATTAATCTCCAATTTTCCACCCTCACATGCGTATGCCGTTCGGTATCGCAGTCGATCTGCAACAATACATTATAATCATATTAGTGATTTATTGTGAAAAACAAATATCAGAAAAATCGGAAAATTGTCCAATATATTAAGTGAATCGTATTGTTGTAAATACAACAATAAATACAACAGATGGACATAACAGACGGAGAATAGGAAAGGACCATAAACATTTTTCGGTAATTGATGATCTCCTAAAGGATGGTAACGGAAACACATAAAATTACAGGCATTTTAAGGGTGTAGATAATGAAATGCCACTTTAAAACTTTGGAAAAAGACAAACAAAAAATAAGGATCGTTAAATATGCTTTTAAAGATCTTTATTTTGTTTATAGTGTTATTCTGCGGTTCCTTTTTAATTTTAGGTTTAAATTTGGCGTATAATTTCAATTCACATTTTCTCTATTTGCGAATTATCGCATTAAAAATAAATTCAGTATAAACAATTAAATTAAATTATATATATAAACTATTAAAATATATAACTCCGTATGTATGTAAAGTTATTCCGTACGTAATTTAGTATATAATTGATATGTTATGATTCATAACTTATGAATTAATTATATTGTATATGTATATATGAAAAAATAATAAAAGAAAATGTTAATAATAATCATAAACGTATATTTTTTTAAAAATTATAATTCAAATATACGTTGATAATTATTTTTAATTTTTCCTGTTTCTGTAGTTCAATGTTCAAAGCATAATTTGAAAATAAAAAATTTTTCCACTGTCATAATCAAAAAAGATGTATCACATCCTCTCGAAATGATTCGCTCAGCGGTGCGAAATAACATAATACACCATAATTTATAATGAAATAGCTTTTTATGGTCACAGACAAATTGGGCATTACTCCAATAGGACTATTAAGCAATAGACATTATAAAATTCGTGTTCATTTTAAAAAAACAGTAGTAAATTATGGTGTAAGTAAATTGAAATGAGCAGTTAAAAATAACAATGGAAAACAATGTACGAGAGACTTTCAGAGATATCATCCATCAGTAAAGTTCGAAATTGGATTACATTTTAATAGAAATTCTAATTATTTTCAACGTAATTCCATTAGAATAGAATTATGGTCATAGATAATTATTAAATAAATTTACTCAATAAATTATTATGAAATAAATTTAATTATAATAGACAAATATGGGGGAACATTATGGTGTGCGATCGGAAAGGAACTGAATTATAAGCATGCTCTTTGCATACATATTGATGAGTAAAGGGGTTATTAATTACATACAAGAATAACTCATTATATATAACAATATTCTTTCAATTGTAATTCATTTTACTAAATTTAACTTAGATTTATGTCCCCTCACTTTAAATCCTTCTTTATTTATGCAGAAATTTACAAATATTTTTTCAGATTTTCATTAAAAATGCGATTCTTTATATGTTCGATTTATATTTAAGTCTCATTTTTCTGAGTACCGTCGCGGGACATAAATCAAAGTTAAAGTGGAATTGAAACTAATTTTCTATCATTTAAATGTAATTGAATTGGAATTGAAAAGCGATTGAATATAAATTTACAAATGTTTTCGAACTCTAATAACAAGAAAATAATTTTTGGGAGTATCTGATTTTAAGAATTTTACCGTACGTTTCAATTGCTTTAAATGAAATTAATTCAATAAAAAACAAATAATAATAAATATTATATATGATATGTTAAAACCCTAATCGATAAGTCAAACCCTAAACTTAAAGTTTTCTTTTGAATAAAAAAGTGATGATATAAATTAGATATTCCCTTTTATATTATTTTATATTATATTAGTGATTCAATTTTCGTTATTATCTCAATTATAATGATAATTTTATGATAAACTTATGATAAACTTGTCACATGTGCCCATAAATTTAAATACAAAAAACTGAATAAATTGAACATAAATTGTGCATTTGAAATTCGGAAATTATTATCACCCCATTTTAATAGAACTCTCATCTCAACACTATTCAAAAGTAATTTACTCAAATAATTTGCAAAAAAAACTTTTTTACTATAAGTGAAGTGCAATTTACTTGCATTATATAATGATAGATATTGTCAAATGGCAAATGATAAGAGGAGACTCATTATGAAATTATATGATAAAATTGCATCTCTTGAAAAATGCAATTTAATGCTAATGTTATAATATTATATTATATTATATTTATATATTGAAAAGTGAATATAAAAGAGAAAACTTTTCACGAAATGTAAACAGTGAAAAGTGTAATTTTTTTAAGGATAAACTATAAACACATATATAAATTTATGTATATATGAATGATGGCGTAAGAATGTCATTATGGGGGTTATGATACGAGTACATACAACAACAATGGAAAATATATCAGTTTTTTCTTTACTTTTTGCATATCCTCGTCTTTTCAACTCTCAAATGTCCTTTACATATTACGGGAGCGAATGAATGAGGAATAAATACATTTACATTTTTAAGAATGTGTATAAATTAATGGCCCAAAAGCGGCACAAAAAATAATAATAATGATGATGATGGTACTTTCCTTTACACCATTATCATAATGTTAAAGTAATGGTAATGTTCATTCGTAAAGCCCTTAAGAAGAATCACCCATCACTAAGGATTTCATTGGTAAAAGAAATTGATATTACAACCGATGGATGCTACAATAATATATCATAAGAAAGAAGTGTGACTTTAAATTTTAATAGCGAATGGAGAAAAGAATTATAAAATTTTCATTTATCTTTTTTTCTTTAGAATTTTTTCTATTAGTGGTGTGACGGAACCCATCACTATAATTGTAATTTTTCCATCATTACAGACATGTAAAGAGACTTAAAACAATAGCGTGAGTAAAATGATGAAAATTCTTATCCTTTTATATTATTTTTTTTCTTTTTTTTTGAAGATCCATCACCTGATTGATGATTGAATGTGATTAATAATAAATCATTTTTATATAAAAATTGAGTGAAAAATATAGACGCGTGTTATGTTCGAATAATTCTCTATAGTGATGTGTCACTATGAAGAATGATATAAATTCCAATATCCTCATCCTCATCCTTAATCTTTCTCTTCCTTATACAGAGTGTTCACCGAAAAACTCGAAAATACTATTGCATAAAAAATACCGAAATTATGCAAAAACTTTTTGTATTTTGTGTAGTGTAAAAGTAATATACACTGTGAATATCAAACGACTTGCATAATTACATTTCAAATAATATAAATATTTTGTGTATGCTTTTATTTTCACAACAGTATTTGCGAGTCTTTCGATCACTCTGTATGTGTTGTATCTTTATAAACATCTCTTGTGTCACTGTCTTAAGAGATATGAAAAGTTTGGTTCGTCTTAAGATTATTATAGAAAATGAAAGACAATAATAAATTCCTTTAAAAATACACTTAAACTTCCATAACTTGAAGTGACTCAACAATGTGAACATTTCCTTTGAAAATTTATTTATAAACTCAAATAATAATAACGAACCCAAATAACATGAATATACATGTTTTTCTTTTTACTTCAACACATGTTATGCCATTAATTAAATTTCTAGAATACAGTAAATTTAATTTACAAGTACTTAATGTGTATTTCATGAATATTTTTGGCATAAGAAAATTCTAATTTTTCTAGTGTAACACTAATTTTTGGCAGTGGCAATGTTAGTCTTTAGCACAATTTAATTATGTACTAAATATACACGAATACTTTCGGTACTTTTTCTAAACATGTCATGCGTTTCTTTTTTTAATGCTCAGGGATTGAGAAAGAAATTTACGGTACAAATAAAATAAATAAATTTAATAAATTACTATTTTAATAATAATTTTTTTTCAAAAATGTTAATTAATATATTAAAAATATCCAATAATTGTACCGTTAATTAATGATTTTATTAATTTATTGAGACATTTATTATAAGAAAAACATATACAGTGCATGTACAGTCTCATGCACTCCCATGAAATAAAATACTAAAAAAATAGGAAATGCAAAATATTTTTTCTCTTTTCTCAATACATATTCACATTACAAATTTATTGCTCATCGTAACGGTCAACAAATGGTAGAGATCATCAATGGCATGCTAAAGATGTGCAAATTTTTAAAGGACTCCCAAAAAAATATAGGAAAACATTATTATTATCGCTCTCACGGTATGCGTTTATGCCTTTAGCATTACTCATTGTACGGGGGGAGTTTATACCTCATACTGAAGTTTTTTACGATCTAAGGATGCAGAATTTATGCAATTTTTATATATATCTGTATGAATGTTTGTCTCGAACATGTCTGTCTGTTAATGCCAAAATGGCCATTCATGTCGATCCATCATGTATCACATCGCGTGATTGAGATGGACACGCGAAACTGGTCTTTTTAGGCAGGTTCGTAAATAAGAAAAAAAACCTGAAATAAAAAACCGAAATTTTCATCGTGAATGTGCATAAATACATGAGTTAACAGATATCATTTATATTTGTGAATAGTTAAGTATGAAATTAAAAAATATAAATGATAAAATTGTTGTGAATCATCACAAACTGTTGTGAAATGTCATCATAGTTAAGGACATCACTCACTAAAAGAAAAAAAATGACACAAATTGTATCTTCAAATTGAAGCGTCCATTGGCCTTTGGGTAAACACATCAATTGATAATGGTGAAGGGTCAGACATCACTCAAAAATAATAAATAATTCCTTAAGAATGTTCATATTTTTCACATTCTTTTTCAAAAGTAATAATTTTTAAAATATGTTTATAAAACTTATATATAAAACTTAAATATATATATATATATATTTATACACATATATATACATTCGTCACGCAAATAACAATGGAACCATTAGAATGGTCTTTAAGAAAACGTTTGTCAAAAAATCACGGAAAATGTCCGCAGAAAAAAAGATAAATCATCGTTCATTTAGACACATCCCCTTTCATTTTTATCGTATATTTTATGGCATATTTTACACTCTTTGACCATAAACTACACTAAAGGGGCCATTTTTTGTTTAAAAAAGATGTTTATCGATAAACTCGGAACTGGTAAAAGGTTTAAGGTCAGTGACAAGGGGGGGTTAACAGGTCATAGGTCAATAAACAATAGCATAACTTATGAAATATTTCCTCTTTAAAGAGATACGCACATATTTATAAATAAACTTCTAATTTATGACAATAGACTTTAGGTAATGATTTCAGTTTTTTTCGGTTAAAATTTTCCTTTAAAAAAAATAATGTACAAATATATTTTTAATGTACAACAATGGAATTTAGTAGAGGAACTAAAAAATAAATAAATGTAACGCCGGAAAAAATTCGGTATCTTCAAAAAAATTTATAACCAAAACCATTACCCAAAAATATCCGTTCTCTATTTTCTACCACCGTTTAGAGAATTGTTTTCATCATCATACTATCATTTGGCATTAAACCATTTCCCATAAGACATACATCGGGCCAAAGATGACACAAAAAGAAACAATTACTGACTAATGTCCTGTGACGGAAGACCCAAAAGTAGGAAATGAAAATTGCCATACGATGGTAGGTTTTGCTGTACTAAAAAATGTATATATTTTTCTTATCCGTTAAAACAACACACACTGTACCATTATTGTTTTTGCGAGAGAACCGCAAATGGTCCGATTCAGAACCGAAGCAAATATGGCATTACACAGACCCTAAAGCACACCAGGAATTGCATATGTTTAACTATGGGTCTCAGGTTCAGATCAGATTTTATCTAAACAGTCTAGGATTTAATGGGAAATGTCTAGGGAAAGGGTAAAATATTTATAATTTATATCCAGATTTTAATAAAAATTATTTTAAGTTTAATGACCTCCATTTGTTCAATGATTGACTGATTTATTCAGTTTTTTCTACTAAACCTGAGACCCGTACTGTTTGACTCAGACTCTCTAGAAAATAGGGAGAGAATGAGACATGAACCGAACTGAAGAAATTCATAAATCATCTGCTTTCATACTCAATGCACGGGAATTAAAAATAAACAGGAATTTGATTAATGAATTTCTTCTGCGAAAAGACCCTTTACAATGAAAACAAAATCATCAGTATTATATGTGATGTGTTTCTATGATGAGCATATACATCTGTATACAGATACACATATATATCTGTATATTACATACACTGTGAGCGTAAATGATAATATCAATTGTCGCTTTTAAATGGTCGTTTCTGGTACTGTGTGATCCCTAAAAATAGTATATATTTAATAAATATCACTGATAATATAATGTATCATCATCTTTTTACATTACATTTCACAGGGCCTTTAACATTTTAGTGAATGTCTCTCTCACTCGAAAGATCATTTAACATTTTGCCATTGTCAATGACAATTGTAATATGATTTATGATTAATGTTATAATAGATTTTTCAGGCTCCAAAATCATGTTATTTCATTACTTAAGAAAAAAGTTTTTAAAAAGTGAAAACATAAACATAAACATCATTTGAAAATATCGAATTCCGTAAAACGAAAATCATTAATATCATTATTATTATTATTATTATTTTTAAAAAATCATTATTATTAATGAATTACTTTTTCCCGATAAAATCATTTATATATATAATACTCGAATAACATTCGGTATTAAGTTACATGATAATTGTTTATGCTCTGAAAAGTTTCACTAAAAACACATTTAATGTACACTCTGTATATTAACATATACAGATGATTATCACTTATATATGTGAACAAAAACATTAGTGGTGTAATACAATACATTTCCGGATTAAATATCTAATAATAGATGTTTATTGTTTATAACGGAGCGGAGTTCATAATTAGAGTTTTTAAAAATAAATGATAATTACAAGACATTCGTGTCTCCCCAAATGAGTTGAGCCTACAATTGTCTTATTTTCTAATTAACTTAATAATGATAATTTCGGACTAAATTTTTTGCTTTTATTTAGCATTGAATTTGATTCGGGGGAAAAGAAAAACATCTGCAGATGTGAATATTTTCATTTTTCACGACCGTTATTTTTCTTTAATATCTTTTTTGTCATATGATAATACTCCCGGCAGTTCATGATACATCATCATTCAGAGATAATGTAAATTCACAATCAAAAGTAATATTTTTCGGGTGAAAATATATAATGATAATGATAATCATAATCATAATTAAAAAGCATCAATTTTGAGGTCTTAAAACTCACGCAGAAAATACAGGGATAAACAATAAAAAAATATTTATGTAAATATAATTGATTTTGAAATGCAATTTTTTGGGTGCAGTGATGAAACAGATTATCTTTTTCCAATCAAATTAATGCATTTTTAGTAAAAAATTTGAGATAATCCTTAACTAATTTATTATAAGAAATGTCAAAAATTCTTACGAAATTAGGATAATTGCGTTTTATCAGGGAAATAATTAAAGTAATTAGACTCAGCGGAGGATATTACATGATAAGAGTATAGAGAGAGGATCTTTAAGATGAGCGTCTTTAGCGCATTCATAATAATTATACACTTAAATTCCTCTAATGTAATCAAATTGCGGCAAAAATCTTTGTTCACGATAGAGAGGATTCCACCTTAGTTGGAATAGTTAATGTGTATATTTAAATTTTTGTAACGTAAACCCCTTCTAAAGTAAATTTTCTTTCTAAGATAAAAGAAATTCTTAAATCGGAATCATATAAACCATAGTCATATAAACTTCTCTATTAAAAATATAGCATTTCCGCATCAAAAATGTTTACATTAGAGAGGTTTAATTGTGTATCTATTATTATAAAACTGAATATACAAAGAATTAAATAACCATTTTCAATGATAATTGAGTTTCACATCTCATTTGAGTGATAAACCCTTAACAGTGCAACGGAATTAATAATGCGTGTGAATAAAACTCATAATCATAACGGAGATTAGATTTTTAGTCCATTGATGCGAATTAAGGATAATGGTATAATACATTATAATGTATCGGTTTATATATTAGTTTTATACTCATAGAGAAGTGAAATTCATTTTATATCAGAGAGTGTTTATGACAGTGAAATAGGAAATGATGGGATAAACTTTTTTTATTTTAGTTTAATATGAATTTCTCACGTATAATAATGTGTACGTAATTTTCGGCGAAATAATTATAATGTCAATCATATTGTTGTGATTGTTAATATTTATATTGTTGTGTGTGAATATTAATATTGTCTCACACCTCTGTTAATGGGTTTCAACTCTATTATAAAATATCATCATAAATATTATCATAAATTATTATTAATGAATTTAATAGATTAAATGACGAAAATTTTATTTTTTCACTTTAAAATTAATGATCATAATTTAATATCATTAAAATGGTGAAGAAAATGTTAATTATGAAAATTGAGAAAAATTGTTTTAGAAAAAAAGGGTTTGAAAATTTCAAAACTGCAATAATAAAAAATAAAAATATTTAAAATAAAAATATTTAAAATATTTAAAAAGAATTTTTACTTTTAAATCATTGGTAATCGTATGTCAATCACAAAAGTGCATTTTTATATTTAAATTTTAAAATATTTAAATTATAATTTTCATATTTTAGTACGAAAATGTACAGAAAAACTATACATGTGATTAGCTGATATAAGATTAACCTTAACATGAGACTAAACTTAAGGTAAGATATAAGTTAAAAGTAAAAAATTTAGTAAATCATTAACAGATACTTTTGAAGGACTAAAAAATTTTTAGCAAAAATTTATTTTAGTCCTTCAAAAATTCCTATCAAAGGACACATATTTTATTATTTATACCGTATCTTCTCACATATAAAAATTCATTAATCACAAAACTCCCGAAAAAATCAAAATATACGCACATAATTATTAATAATTATATAATTATTAATTTATCTGAAAATACAAATATAATAATAACTTTGAAAAACTATTTTAATTGCATCCTCTCTCTTAAACAACCATAATAAAGAGAGGAAAATGCTCATAATTAAGGGGAAAGTTCGTGGAGCCGAAAACGCATAATTAATATTTAAAGTATATTTACGGGTCCTGATTCATGACTCTTTTCGAAGGTACTTTCACAGTTAATGTTACTTTAGGATCATTCAGATAATTTTTTATTCTCTCAGATCCTTCGAACCGATAAATGTCAAATAACATGACACAAAAGAAACCACAGAAAACGCAGGAACTCAGAGACAAACGAACAGACACACGTGCATGTCATACTACCATTACTCAAATGACATTACTGAATTATCATATATTTTCAGCCAAAGGTCAGTCTGTATAAATAAAATTATTTTTAAGTATGAGATAATGTGGAAAATGTCAGAATTTAAGTCTTCTCTACCGGTTTACCTGAACCTGACTTTGTATGTATAGAAGTTTTTTCAAATGAAAATTTCAAGATATTAGTAAATCTATAGCATAAGTATATAGTCAGATTCACAAATAAAGTATATAAAATATCATGAATTATCACTATAATAGGAGAATTTTAATTCAAAATAAATATTATATTTTATAAATGTTATATTTATAAAGGTTAACCCTTAAAGTTCTAAATACTAAAATTATATTTTTGTCGAAATAAATTATACGTAATTTAATATACATAATTCAACATACATATGCATGTAATTTTTTTAAATTAATCATAATTATAGACATAATATATAGTGTTAGTGTTTAAAGGGTTAATACGGTATATGTATATTTAGGGGTAAATAAAACTCTCCTCTCGTGGGGCATGTGTAACAACAAAACGTGAGGGGTAAAGTGGAATATAATAGGCATTCGGCCAAAAGGTAAAGGAAAATTTATTAGAGACAAAAGGACTGACCGTAAAGGAAATAACTTAATTTATATGTATTAAAAAAGGTAATGTATTTTCACATTATGAATCTAATAAATGTAAATTTACTATGGTATGTAATGTAATTATATGATACGCTAAAGAAAAAAATAATAATGGATAATGACTATAGCTTTAGTAATATTGCAATAGATTAAGAATAATGTATAATTACAAAATGATGATGGTGAATGGTCATTTAAAAGAACAATGAGAGTATCAAAAATATTTTTTAAAAATGAATTCAGCATCAAACTTAAAGCATTTACACTTAAACCTCTCTAACGTAATCATACTGAGGTGGAAATTTTTCTTCACAATGGAAAGGATTTTACTTTAAAGAGGTTAAAATAGTCGAGATTTATATGATTCGAGCATTAGAATTTGTTAACGTTATGGAGGTTTTTCATGTTAAACGTGATTATTATTAGACAGGTTTATGTGTAAAACTTAAAAAAATCTTTTTGTTATTTATTATCACATACAATAACTTTAATCATAGACACACTTCAAAAATAGTGAACTGAGATTAGTGAAGAGCTTAAGGAACGGATCAATAATCAAAACAATGGTTAAACATAAAGATATACATATACAGGCAATAATGGAATAACTATCATCAGGAAATAATAAGTGACTTTTCATATTTATCCGCAGCAACTGATTGATTTATGAATATACAGGATCTGTATATATATTGCAATTTCAGTGACAAGTATTTGGACCCCGTATATTATTGACTTAGGGTTTAACTTGTAAAGTAAACCAATATCTTGAGATATCTATAAGTGAAACCCCTCAACAGGAAACATGAACCTATGTCCAAAGTTTATTAAGTGGTAGAATACGAGGAAAAAGAGGGAAAATAGATATATATCGACGGATCAGTTTATGGGTAAAGTTTACTTATACTTATATGGTCAAAAGTAAATGTTCCCTTTTCCTTTAGCGGTAATTTTCTTTTGGTAATCGCCGACACTTATGGTTAATAAAATAAATAACCGTTACTCTGTGAAAGAATGTCACACTTTTATTACTTTGTCCTGAGACCCGTGTCTAGACATAGAGATAATCAAAAATATTCAATTACGATAATGAATTGGCATGGGATTGTCAATTATAATGGTCCGATGAGAATGATCGATAAAAACTTATATAAAGAACATTTATTTTATGTGTAAATTGCATTTAAATTAGTAAATAAATATTTTATTAGTGGTGTTTTACCACTGTATTTAAAGCAATTTTTGCAAATTATAAAATGTTATGTGAACAAAAATTTCAACATATCGTTGTCTCATCAATAGTCCAGTAAATATATATAATATACCAGTGAATACTTGTATAAAGAACATAATTTTATATGTAAATTGCATTTCAGTTCATACTTAAATTGATTAAAATGATAAAAAAGCATAGACATTTGTTGTATGATTCATTAATATATATGAAGAATTATAATAGAAATAAAATTGAATTATCCACCAATGAAAATACCAAAGGATATCTATACTTATAGGACATCTATATAAGTAACATGATTTTATATAATAATTTCATTTCAGTTCATAAGCAAAATCTTTATAATAAATATTATTAATTCATTATTATGATTAAAAAGTCTTTTTATATGTTTGTAATTAATATTAAAATAATTCATTAACCAAAAGCTATAAAATCACGGATATTGATTTTTGAAAATTTCTAATTAAAATACTAATATTAAAGTAATCAAAAATTCAGATCCGAGATAATGAAAAATGATAGTTTAATTTATTTTCCATATGAATTACTGGCGAAAACTTATATAAATAACATCATTTTATGCGTCCATTGCATTACAGTTCATTATTAAAATCATAAAATAATTATTATTTTATATTACTTTTTAAAATGTAATAAAATAACGGGTGTCGATTTATTATTAATTTACATTAAAAACTTTCAAAAGTAATGCAAAAATGTAATATTTTAATGTAATACAGGAATAGGTGAAAAGAATGTACTTATGAATAACTAATGAATACTTATATAAAGAACATAATTTTACATATGAATAGAATTACCGTTCATAATTAAAACCCTAATTACTTATAACCCTAATTAATTATATTTATGTACATATTTTAAAAAAAACTCTATTTTGTATGTGTTGTAAATCTTATTAAAAGTAATTTAGTAACTAAAGGTCATAAAATACTAAATGTGATTTTTTAAATTCCCATTTAAATATTTCCGTTAATTATTCAAAATGTTTACTAAATTATTATGATATTATGATATTGATATATAATCAATGATTTTCCATTCACATTTATTGTAAATAATCAGTTTAAGAGTTCAAAAGTTTAGTTCAAATTTAAATAAATTATTTTCTAATATTATAATTATCATATACAATACACTGTAATGTGATATTAGACTACTGTATTATTAACATGTAATAATCGATTCGCATAAAATTATCTATAAATTTATTTCTCTGTAAATTATTGCCACTCTATAAGTCTATTTAAATAATAATTATTATTATAAATAAATTTAAATATGTCCTTAAAGCGTGCATCTAATTAAAGGGTCAACACTAATGACTTATGGGACTTAACCTTTAGAAAAAACGAAATGCAAATAATTATCTAAAAGCATTAATTATAATCAAATAAAGAGACATGTTTTATGCAATTTCCTTTAGCCAAAGCATGATGATCTCGAGAAATGCAAAGGTTAGGGTTTGATTTGATATTTTTAAATTGAACACAGTGTGTGTGTAATGTGTGTGTATTCAATAGTGACAAATGAGCCTAAAGTTGTACTTTTAGAAAGTTCCATTCACATGAACACATTAATTATTATTAATATTAAGCGCCTTATAATTTTTAAACATATGCACACATTAGGGTTTTCAATAATAAGCACGAAGCATTAAAAACACGCAATTCACACATTTGGATGTACGCGCATTTTGATTATTTTCAAACAATAATGATGATTATTTTTTAGTTCTGACTAAAGCTGGATTTAGACACGCCTAATGTCTAAAGTTTAATGGTAATTTTCTATTTTACGCCTAAAGAAAAGGTTAATATTTCAAAAATAAATATTTTTGTACATCACTAATTCATAAAAGCATCCCAATTCCGGATGAATATTGCATATCACTATGGATACATAATAAATTAAATTGTCTACTCATGAATGCATCTGCTATAATCGTCTAAATATGCAAATTCAAGTGTCGTCACTTTACAGTTAAATCCCATCCTTAACATTACACATCCCGCATTTTTTGGGTTTAATCGAACATTGAATAATGTGCTCTGATATTAAATCATGACGTGAATATGCATCATTTAACATGTTTCAATACTATTTTAATTGTATCGTAAGTTTTGTGATTATTCTGCGAATTAACATATTACCAAATAATATATGAATCCTTAGGACTAATTAAGTATAATTAGTACTTTCGTATTAATTTATAAGTTTAACCGACAAAAGACCAAAAGTGTTTATTAATTACCGGAAAATGTTTACCTTAAAAATTCAATTTTTAGAAATTTCAAAAATATTATAATTTTTGCAAAAATATTTCTATAAATATTCAAATGAGATTTGTATATTAAACAATGTTATGTTATGTATTAAAATATTTCATTGATTTTTAAATTAAAGTGAAAACTCTAATAAATTTAAAAATATAGCAAATGTTAAAGACATTTAATACACTTAAACCTCTTTATCGTAAACATGTTGCAGATAAAATTTTTGTTTATGATAAAGAGTTTTTATATTACAATAACAAAGATTTACATTATTCATGTGTAAAATTTTGTTTATGTTAGAGAAGTTTTAGCGTACATAAAATAATGTTATATAATAATGAAATTCTATGCCATTTGAATACGTGTCAAATAACATATATTTAATCATTTTTAGTCGCACGTGTATCGTAATATTCAAAAATGACATGAATATCAGTGGAAAATGTCACATTAGGGGCGGTCCTAATTTTTACAATTCATACCATAGATATAATGTTCCCATTGAAATATCCGAAATTACACGAGAGAAAAGTATTTTGGATCAATACAATACAATGCACAATTTAGAAGTGCACGGATCTCATATATTGAAGCACATGTCAATTGTCAAATTGTCATTGTCCATAGGAACAGATTTGACATGAGACCCCAAAACGATGACATTAAATAGGAAAAAGAGAAATCGAAGAAATCGCAAAGTACTGTGTTAAGCAAAAAATATATAAGTTATACTCAAACCTCTCTAATGTAAACATATTACAGAAGGAAATTTTGTTATTATCATTTTATATTTATAATTATTTAATAAGTGAAAAACTCAAATAAAAAGTTAACATGGAATATATAGTAATATTTTATATGGAAAGCGATCTATAACTTTAAAATTAATAAACATTTGAATTACAGTTAAACTTCTCTAACGTAAACTTATTGTGAAGAAAATTTTGTTTAAAATAGAAAGGTTTTTATATTAATGAGGCTAAAACAACAAAAGGTTTATGATTCGAAATTTATTAAAAACAATATTTATGTTATAGAAAGTTCATGTTAGAGAAGTTTAAGTGTATATTTATTTCCTAACGAAATAAGAATGTAGAGACATAACACGACATTTGAGCAAATATTTTTCGTCAATTGTCATATGAGAGTGTGCGGTTCGAGAGTTTTTCCTCTTATTGAATCGGAAATTCTCATATTTACAACTGAAGAGTACCGAAAAATGACCGTTTTTGGCGTTTTTCGAACATATGTGTGGGGATAGGAAAATATTGGAAATGTCTTAATAATATATGCACAATACATGAACAATTTACTCTAAAAGTTTAGAGGACCCTTTTAAAAACAGTACCGAGAGTGTACCTCTTTTAAGGCACATACAATACATGGTATAATAGATAAACACATTTTAGTGGCGCAGAGTCTAAAGTGTTGCATTGTACTTGAATAATTGCCTTATTAAATGCTTTATCCGCTTCTTATGGCACCCGTCTTAAAACTGTCCCTTTTCCATCTATGACAGGACACGACAGTACGACGATGATGATGGGTCCAGAATGGGCCTTTAAAACCCCTAAATAAAGAACCGTCCGTATTTTGTTTGTTAATCTCTCAGTGTGAGGGTCTTTTAAGTCTCTCCCTTAGAGAAGTATCGGTGTGACAAAAATGCTATACCCTTAAAAACGCTTTATTTTTCCCCTCCCCTTTTACAAAGCATTAGAGTCTCATTCCTTTTATGTCACTCATGGCTTTTAGAAAGACCCGACAGATGCACTCCGAGACATACCGATGGTCAAACATTTAATAGCATAGCAAAAAGGGAAGGCTATGGTAGTCCATTGGACCACGTCCAGGACCATAGACCATGATTTTCACAGTTTACTTGTCACTGATAAATAAAAATGGTGAATAACTTTTTTGCTCCTCTCACTGTAGTGCCAGAGTCTTATCTTAATACTCACTACAGTCAGTGGCACTTGAAATTCCGCCCCTTTTTATGATACATACTGAAACAGGGACTACTGAAAAAGCAGATACACTTAAATCTCTATAACGTAAACCCCTTCTGAAATAAATATTCTCTATAACGTAAACAAATTCTTAGACCAGAATTATATAAACCTTTAATATTTCAACTTCTGTAGAGTAAAAAATACCCTCTCTATTGCGAACAAAAATGTTCACGAAAAAAGTTTACATTATACAAGTTTGAGTGTATATTTTGTGAATAGGCTATGCCTAAAGCTTTAAAAAAGTGCTCCTTTTTGGGGTTAATGCGAACCAAAAATGTATAATATGAAAAGTCTTTACGCTGTACTATTAAATTGTGAGGCTCATTCTTATACTTATGAAAGGGCTTCCAATACATTGTTGAAAGTCAGTCGCT
The DNA here is from genome assembly GCA_000988845.1 of Hypochthonius rufulus. NCBI lineage: Eukaryota > Metazoa > Arthropoda > Arachnida > Sarcoptiformes > Hypochthoniidae > Hypochthonius > Hypochthonius rufulus. The sequence goes on from LBFL01036579.1 coordinate 36,860, forward strand.
TATAATTAATGTGAAAATGGCTGATGTTGTATTGAAGGAAAGAGGCTAAAGGTACCACAAAGAGATGTTTCAATAGTGCAACAATTGAGACATAAGGAAAAGTGAAAAACCGTCGCAAAATGATTACAATGACCGTATTTTGAGGTCTGTTTTTGTATGTGTTTCTTCGGTATTTACAAAAGTTTCTGACGTGAGAATGACGAATCTCTTTAAAAAGGAAAAATTCAGAACGCATCTGACCATAAATGACCATTATTCTCCTTTAGTGTGTTATGAATATTTTGGTTCATAAATTATAAAATTTTCAATTCAATTAAATGTTAAATTTAAGAGGAAATCATTAAGAGGAAAATACGGAGTGATTATTGAAAGGCGTATTAACATTTTATAACCTTAGGGTTCATTCGGTGAAAATAACTCTGTATATATGCAAAATATTCATTTATTTATGGTCACCCCTTTTTTCATGATACAACTATCGTTTAACTACAGTGTGATCAATATAATGAGTTAAACTAGAAAATAATATATAGATTGTTATTCATTGAAAATATCTTGAACCGATCGTACTGTATATTTTGAAAAGGGTCAAAAGGGCGGTGTTTATAATTAAGACCTCATTCATTATGTAATGGATTTTTGGAGGGCACTCATTTTAATACTCAAACATATATATGACTAAAGATAGTGAAAGATTCATGAAACACGTAACATTTTTCTCTTCTTTTTAAGCATAACACTCATTAACATATGCCTAATGCCGGAACTGATTCAGTTAATTCTCCTTTAAACTCTTAAATTCAACCATTACTATGCGTGAACCGATGTTTAGTGATTGAAACTGATTGAAAATCTTTTTATTTTTTCTTCGTTTTTCTAAAGGGTAACCTTAGAACACAGACAACACTAATATTAATAAATTTTCTTTAACAACAATAATAATAATCATTGGACAGTGATGGAAATTACTTTATACAGAATTACTTTACACAGAATTACTTTATACAGAATCTGTATATATGTGTGTGTATATAAAGTTTAAAACAGTAAATTGAGTTCTCTAACTTTAGTATAAGTACATTCTGTACCCAAATGACTGTGTACTAAAAATAATGGAAATTACAATCACGACCTTTTGGATGATCTTAGGTCCGATTGGGAAAAATCAATTTCGTTTAAAGAATAATACAAACATCTGCAATAATAATAATAATACAAAATCCACTATAACTTGAATTACGTCCTAAAACTTAAATTATTATCTCCATAACTTGAACTATCCCTTTACATTGAACAGAAAAAGTTCATAAAAGTTAATAAAATTGAGGATAAAGTTTATAATACTTTAACATTTAACTGAACTAAAATAACTAAAATAAATAAAGTAAAAAATATTTTCGATAAATTGAATAAATGTCAGTCTCACGTTATTGAGGTTCTCGTGTAAAATAAATTGGAAAAATGTCTCAATATATGATTATACGGTAAATCTATAACCTCATGGCATGTGTTTGAATATGTCGAAAAGAGACAAAAACACATACATACGCACACATCTCCCGCTGAACAGTTCATTGTACATAATAAAAGACGCTTATAAAAGACTCCAACAGTTTTATGATGACGATGGTCATAACTATGGTCATTGCATAAGTGTGTGTCCCTATAACTGTATAAATAATGCTGTACCATTGAAGAAAATCGACATGAAAATGTGAATATGACACATAATTTAAGATCTCAGAAAGAAAATGGTTTTTAAAGCAGAGACTGTGAGACTCTGAAGTGAGAGGGAAATGTGAGAATTTCTAAAGGAAAAGACCAAAAGAAAAAAGCGCTATCATTTTAGGGATACTGCCGTTTGGTGAGAGATTTAAGGAGATTGAGGATGTGATTCAATGCTGTAAATTGAGGGTAATAAATTCTCTTTACGCGTATTATACACGGTTCTTTGAGAAATTGAGGATTTGCATTTGATATATATTTTTTTATTTTTATTTTATATGTATTTTTTTACTTATATTTCTAGCTTTTCTCTCATCTCTTTTTTATATGTATACTATTTTATGTATATACACATAAACCTCTCTAAAGTAAACTCTATAAAAAATAATTATTCTCTAAATTTAATGTATTCTTAGACTCGAATTGATTAATTTTTTGTTATTTCGACTCTGTAAAGTAAAAAAAACTTTTTTATCATAATTAATAAAATTTCACTGCAATATGTTTACTTTAAAGAGGTTTTAAGTGTATATACATTCGCTCTTTTTTAATGTATATGAATATGTGAGGACTGAGATTAGATTGAGATTTTTTACGTGTCATATAAATTATCACATTTCTCCCGCGGATTTTTACGATTCATATAAATTGAAACATGTTTTTTCGTTATGGTAATGTAATTCCCAATTATTACCGTTTTACTGACGTGAAAAAAACGGATAATTTATTAATTTTAAATCAAATAATTTATTAATAATATATTTAAAAATCGTATGTAATAATTTTCATATATTTAAATATAAATTTTAAGTATTTAAATACCCCCAAAAAAAATTTTGACATAAAATTAATTGTTTTTTTCTATTTTTTCTATTTTATGATTCTGCCGATGAAATTACTACAAATAAATCACATATATTTTATCATATCTGAGATAATATCTGAGATAACATCTGCAGATATAATCTAAAAGTGTACCTAAGTTCTGATTGTTGAGATGCATCAATAAAAGTAACACAATAGAGTGAACACTTTAGAGGCCCCATACCTGAACAATTGGGTCAGTAATATAAAACGGGAGGGACATTAATAAAGTACCATACCATACCCATTTTGACCATTGATGATAATTTAAATGGAGAGTCGCGATATGTCCGTCTCTCTTTTATGAATACCGTCAATTGTCAATGGCATGTTTCACCATACGGTAGCATTGTAATTAAATTGAGACCCTACGGTAGCATACCTCTAAAAGGAATTCAAAAAAGAAGAGGGGGGACAACACCATTAGAAGAGGAAAAGCGATGGGGTCAATAGACGAAAGACTTTTAGCAGCGGAGTGAAAAGTGAAATAAAGTGGAGAGGGGAAAAGGAGAACATACGCCATACGCATTGGACAGGGGTGTATATAGGGACATAATACACATTTTGAATCACCCTCCAACAGGCGAAATGTTATTATTTCTTAAGTCATTCATCATTTGCTATTTCCTATCACTTTTTAGAGGGGCCCCGACTCTGTTCCGAACGAACGAACGCAGGAATTGCCACTGATTATGAGAGTATATACATATGTGTCCCGCGGTATTATTCGTGGGCGAATATTATTATGCCCCAATCAATTGGTTTAGTGTGAGTGTGTATATCATCGGAGAGTGAGTGTATTATCTGATTATTGCGCTTAAAGCGTTAATTGAGATGCTCTTTCCGCAGTCATTTACTATTTAAGAGTTTTTAAATTACATCAAATTTCATGTTTTTTATACTCTCTGATAATAATACACAATGTATTTACATTGTTGCATATTAAAAGAACATTTTCAATAATGAAACGGACGTACCTTTGGTGTATACACTCACCTGTGACAGGTGATCAGTGAGGGCTTAGGACGGGGGATAAGAAAAAGGGATGTGAGAGGGGAGAGGAGTAAAGGGATATATATTAGAGAAGACACAATCATATATCAAAAGTAAGTTAAGGGGATACATATTTTATTATACAGAGTGTGAGAGTCTATTAAACTCTTATAGAGAGATCCGCTTTTACGAAATATATGATTTGATACACTCTCATAGTATATTATTATTATTATTTTAGGGGAAAATGTTTCAGGATAATGAGTCACGTGCCCATTTAATATCCTTTTTTATATCATATATAATGTGATGTTAAAAAAAGTAATTAATAAATACAAAATTGAAAATCATTTAATTGAGTCTAACATATGTTAAACGATAAAAAAAAGTAAAAATAAATTAAAAATTCAGTTTTAATATTCAGATTATTATATTTGAATATTAATAAAATGGGAAATTTTAATGATTCTATTCTGTGATTTTCAAATGCAAATTTCATTACTCAACCGTACCAATTATAGCCTAAAGTGTGATGATGCAAATTAGTTTTACGTATGTTATTATTATTTCGAAATCTAAAAGTGAATGCCCATTTTTTGACATTTGCAAATGTTCCCACAGAATACAAATTACGGTTAATATTATTCTTATATTATGCAAAACCATTTTCAGAGATACAAAAAAGTTTATGTAATGTTTTTAAATGGAAAAATAATATTAGAAAATATATACTTATTTTAGCCTAAAACTTTTAGGCCTAAAATTATATTTTCAGAGTTCAATAAAATAAGTAAATTAAAAATTTAATTTTAGAGTGAACCGATACTTAACGAACGGAACTATTCCAATATATAATATACAGGGTATACGCTGTGTTATGTGCTAGAATTTAAATAATTAAATTGAAAATGGAGCCCTTCAAAAAGGAAAATGATGCATTAATTTGCATATTTACTTCTTTTAAGGGCATTCAATGGGAACTCAAATGAGATGTTTCACGATGCTACTACAGTATAAACATATATATACAGTAAAATACCATAGGCATATAAGAGGAAAGGTAATTTTAATCTAAAACACTTCACTCTCATCACACTGTATACGTACACTGTACACACTGTACTCTCCAATCCAATAGTGAAAAGGCGCATCTGCACTGTATAATTCTAAACTAAAGGCTAATTATTAATGAAGAATATATGCAAAAACGGCATACAAAAGGAAAAGGGAATACCATTAGACTGATGAGAAAATAGTTTTCTCAGTAAGAGACACATACATATACAGAGTGAGTCAATTTATCCCCACAGTAACAACAAAAAAATGTGTGCATATTTTAAACATTTGTGAATAGTTAAACAATGAAATACTAAACCTTTTTTCCCTCTTTTATTTTTCTATGGACATATGTATGCATATGTATATATATACCCCTTTCAGCGGTTCAAATCCCACTAATGAAGTGCATGAAAATGAGAAATTTATTCATATACATATGTATAACCGATAATTTAAAGGATCCCCTCTCAAAAATGTTCGGACATAACTAATTAAATGCAAATCATGGAAAAGTTTCTGTTTAAAGTATTGAGAGTGTATATATGCAAAAGAAGTTTTTGAAGTTTTCAACGCACGCACTGTATGATGATGTTTCCTGTACTTAAAGCCCCTTATAGTGAAGAGTGTAGGCTCCAGTCAAAGAGTATTTTGGCATTTTCGGGCGGAGGGATCCTTTCATAATCATGAGGGATCATTTCACTTATAACCTAAATGCGGACTCATCTTTCAGATTATTGCTGATGTTTTAAAAATGTGAAATTTATATGCCCGAAACATACGAAATGAAGAGAATAGTAAATTACTATTATAATGTGGATATAAGCGTATGGGGTATTATATACATATTTAGGGTCATATGTAAAGTATATGCCGGTATATAATCATGTTGCTAAAGATATATAACGAATGAAGAATCTCGTATCAATGAGAGAATGACTCACATATACTGAAAGACGATGCCATTTGATGAGCTCAAATTAATATGACATGAATTGAGAGGGAAATTGTGAGGGAATTGTGAGGGAATGAGACGTGAATATACGTGAATATACGTGAATATACATATATTATTGTAAGACGAGTCTCGTGAAGTTTTTTTGAAAAGAGACTTTTTTCTATGTTTAAAAATGAGGGTTCAGATTACACTGTACTTTAGTTATAAGTTATAATGATTGTATATACATATATATAATAATCGTATACATAATGATTATTCAGTTTTATTCGTATTCATTTGAATAGTGTCGGAATAAATCGTTTCTCAGTTAATGATTTGATTTTATGTCACGTTAATTATTAATATTAATAAAAATACAAATCCATTTCCCGAAGCGAATCAATAAATTCTCAATTAATTGGGTCTTTAGATTAGAGATTATAATTGTATTATTATTATATATGTGTACACCGATGATGATTCAGCATCAGAAATACATTTCAATCACGTATCAGTGTCATTAACCGTTATGTAAAAAATGCTTTAATACTTTGTTCAGGTTAAAATGTATTAATATATACACCATAGCTTGGATTTATGTCCTGCAACAATTCTCAAAAATGTGGGACACTAACGTAAATCGGACATAAAAAGAAACTTATTTTAATGGAAAAGTACAAAGTGATATCAAAATAAATCTGCGGACATAAAAATGAAGACATAAAATTGAGGGGACATAAAATATCTAAAAAAAATCTAAGTTAAGGTGTAATAGAGTTTCTAAAATTAGCAAATTTAGAATTTCATTTCATTTCCATTACAATTTCCAATAGAAATTCAATGAAATTCCATTTCGGATCTCTAATATATAATGCAATTCAATAATAATGCTTAAGTTATAGATATTTTATTGTAATATTTTTGTAATTACAATAATTTTTCCGCGAGATTTTCAAAGCATTAAATATATAGTTATACTCCGAGTTACAAATGTGTGAATTTATTTTCATTATTTATATAAATAATTATCACATTTTTCAATACGGATATGTAATAATTTCAGGTATTACTGTACTTAAAAGAAATATACGGTCAAAAAAAATGCAATTACGGAAACACCGAAATTCGGTTTTTCTAATGAATGAATGTCCCAATTTTTTATCGCATTTCGGATTTGTGTAACACACATTGACACATGAATTAACATAAAAAATAACATCATAAGAGTTCTCCGGTTCTGACACACTAAAGAACCATATTCAGATGCTAATATATATTAAACCCGCATTAATTTAATAATATATGGTGTTTGGGGGCGATCGTATCAATTTGCATATAATAATATTACATTACATTACATTAGATATAACATTTTCTTGATTATTTACATTTAATATATTATATATTAGAATATTATGTCAGAGTTATCATAATGATAAAGCACATTATGATAAATACAATTTTTGATAATACAATTTTTTTATTATATAATTTTTTTATTATATAATTTATGTAAAATGTAAAATTATTTTTCTTTTGATTAAATTCAAATTCATTATTCTGATTATGATTATTAAACAAAATGTAAATCCCCTCATAATATTTGTTACTCATAAACTCAGTCATTATTATTGCTCTAAATTTTTATTTATTTATTTATTTATTCAATAATTAACAATTGACCATATTCGGGTTCACTATTCTAGTTCCAGCCCCAAATGAATAATGTGAGAAAAACACTTTAAGAGGGGGTTTAAAAATAAACTTTTTATTTCAAATCATTATCAAAGCGTGAAATTCAATTATCGATAAAATATAATTATTGCATTTGTGTATGGTGCTGAATCAATAATTTAATTTTAATATTAAATTTAATTTTTTAATATTTTCATTTTTGATTGTTATACTTTTTGATTGGGGGCATTGAAATATAGCAATTAAAGGGGCATTTTAAAGGTTCAATTAATGGGTCATTCTTAAAAAAGGTATTTTATAAAGTGTCAAACAAATAATTAATAAAATTGAAATGAGAAAATTCGAATCTCTATTCTATTGTAAAATGAAATTTCATTTTCGTTTAATTATTTTGCCATTGACTTTCAATTAACTTTTAACATCATTTTAATTTAGTGGTTAATGAACTTTTTTAAGCATAATATTCTTTTATGTACAGTAATAGTCATACGAATTCGAGTACATTAATGTTGCACAATGCCCTAGAAATTAACGTTTTAATTATTTTCTGAATATATTTAAGTAATTGTATAATAATAGATACAGATAAACCTCTATACTCTAATCTTTCGTAACATGTATTTTAATATATATCCGTGATCCTTTATAATACAAACTTAATGAGTTCATATAATTTTTATAAATCTCTAAACCTTTATATAATGAACAAAAAAAGAGGAATTTCATGCGAAATTACAATTCAATACCTTCCGTTTTGAATGTGAATGTGAATGGTTTGAGGACAGTTCAAAACAATTTCCGGTTTTTTATATCCCCCTTTTTATGCATGTCAAATGCTCTCTCATTTTTTTGTGTCCATTCATTAGGGTGGAGATATCTTTCGATGGTATAGTTTTTCATGTAATTTACTCCCATTTAGTTCAAAGGACTATTAAATTTTTATATATAGTTTTGGTCAAGAGACTCCACCGGAGGGCCCCCATCAGTGTGTGTGTGTGTTGCTGTAGTGTGTCATTTTCCAGAATCTATTTTACTATTTTTAAAAGATAATTCTATGATACGATCCCTAATGATGGTCTATGAATGTCTGGTTTATGATGGATTTTAGTTGACCTTAGGTTTTAGAATCTCTTTTTGATTCATCACTCTGTGTTTATATTCGAATAATAAACAAAATGTTTATTATTATTAAAAATGTGCAATTTTTTTCCGTTAATGTTCATTGCGTCATTAAACAAAATATGTACTAATGTTGTATAATTGTCTATTACCGTATTACCTCATATATTCAGAAAATATCCTTAATGTACGCCTTAAATTTTCAAATAAATAACAATTACGATATAAAAATTGCATTTTAAAATATACTATTATTTTAAATACCGTTTTGTATTTATAGCTATAGATTTGAATATTAAATATTAATTAATTAAATAATTAAATTTTGATAATACACTTTACACTTTAATAACAATTTATGTCTAACGAATGTCCGCAAAAAGGGTGAACATAAATGCAAATATATATTTAATGTGAACATAAATCGGCAGTAAAGTGTATGACTTATGAATCCCTGGAATATCCGTGAAATATTAATATTGGAATAAATAAATACAGCACATTACGGTACATGAACTTATGATGGACAATGTAAATTGAGGTAAAACGGTATATGAATGTATGTGGGGTCGAGAATTTTAATTGACAATACGCGAGCATCAACAATCTTTACGGATTGGCGATCGCATAGACCTTTAATAACATAGTCCTTTAATCAGATTATACAATTTATGACATTTAAGAGTATTCACATTTTAAAAACATTTAAAATCTCTGACATTTTAAACTTTAAGTATCATAAACTTAACTTTGAGAGTTGAGAAAATCGCTTTCTCTTTAAGGGTCTTTAAAAAATCAGTGACATTCATCATTATACACTCTCTTTGATAATCCCCCATTTGAAAGTTTTTGTCCCCCCAAATTGTATGACCCATCATCATATGGGAGAGACTTTATCAATGATCGAATTTAATTTTTAAGACTCAAAACACAAAAAAAACAAAATATTGATATTAATAAGCGTCTGAATTTTGGTAAATTTTTTTATTTTTGTTGTTTTTTGAGCGGTAAAATGTCTTTAAAATTAAATTTTTAAAAATGATATTAAAATAATTATTATTGAACTAAATGAAAGTCGTTTCACTCAAAAATTGTTTTTATCGATCGATATTTTAAGATCAATAATTATTCCATAATTAACGGGGAGAGTTATAATTATATATTATTAAATAAGTAAAAATCTCTGTTTAAAAAAGAGGTTATCAATGGTTACGAATAATTTTCTTATGGAACTATAAAAAAATGGTATAATTAAAAATTTTTAACGGAATAAGAATTTCATAATTAATGAGTGTCAATAGTGATAAATTAAAATTTAAAAGAAAAAACTTTATTTTACTTAATCATAGGTTCGTATTTTAGTGTTTTTATTACTTTACATACCAATGGAGAGCATCTTTAAGGTACTACGGGTCTCAGATTAAAATGCAGGACAAATTCTCTACAT
>LBFL01036630.1:1852-17226 GCA_000988845.1 Hypochthonius rufulus
AAAATACGGTACTTTTGAATAAAATTCTCATTGTGTTGCTGTGACTGTTATATCATCGGTGGAACCGATGAATTCGCATCTCGAAAATGTTGCGCATAATACATATACAGACGTTACAGTTATATATTATCGCTAATGTAATTGATTATTTATTAATGAAATCTATAATCGAATTTAATACATCGTGAGGTTTCTCAATATGCAAAAAATGTCCGCATCCTTCAATCATATCGAATTGCGCATTCGGATAATACTTTTTAATTTCATTATAATCATTCACTCTAAAGAATGTCAAAGAAATGGGTTAACGTAAAGTTTGAGAATAAACGTTTCCATACTTAACATATTCAGAATCCCCTCCGTGAATCATTAATGTCTCACCACTGAATGAATTTAAGTTTAATGTATTAATATGCCCCTTTTGTAACATAACTTTAATCGCTGGTAAATTATACTTCCATTGGATACTTCCACTTTCACTTTTGGCTAAACTCATGAGGAAAAATCCCCGCATAAAATCATTCTAAAAAAATGAATTTATTTTTAATAAAACACAAAACACTTGATATTTACATACGGGAATTATACTCTTTAATATTTCATTTGCCTTTTGTCGCGCCTCTGATAAACTTAAGTCATTCGAAAGACCATTAATAGAATCAGAAAGTTGATCTGTGAAAGTCGCGGCCGTGAAAAATGACTGCGGTAATGTGTTTAGAGGTGAAATATCGACTGCGATCAGTTTATCGACCATTTCAGGCTATTCCCATACAATTATAATTACATTATATTATAATTATATTATAATTGGAAAAGAATCACTTACAAAAGTCGCAGCGAATTTCATAATTACGCGTCCGCCTAAACTATAGATTCACTAATTTTAAATTATAATTAATTGCACAACAGACATGCGACCCGTACCTGTGTCCGATTAAACACCCCTTTTCATAGCCCATATTATTCATAAAAAGTTTAATATCCCCCGCCATGGAACTCAAATTCATATGATCACGGTGTGTGTGTGGACTCTCTCCGTGATTCCGCAAATCAAATGCATAAACAGTGCGTCCCGTTTTTGCAGCGATGGGCTTAGACAATGATCTCCAATTGTTTTTACTACCGAAAAGTCCATGATATATCAACACCGGTGGTTTAGAGCTTAACGATTTCAGTGGTGATACACTGTAATATGATAATATTACACCATTTGTTGTGCTTTCATTCACATTATCACAGAATTGTCTTTTTTGTTTAATCAAATTTGAGTTAAGCAAACATTTAGTTAAACAATCAATTTTATTATAGCATTTGTTTACTCTTAAATGTATCATTTTACACAATATTCAACAATTCATTCATCCAAATATCAGTGAACATAAATTGTGTTATTATATAACATAAATTATGATTATGATCATATCAGAAACACGTGAGAAACGTAAACATAATATAAACATTGAGTCGACGCAAATCATTAGGGACTGAGAAATTATTACATACGAAATATGAAAGACTAAATTATTAAATCACAATGATTATGAATTATTACAAAGGATATGCCTTTAGTATTGTTTATAGCAAATTTATGACATGACTCATGCGATTATGCAATACCATGAGTGTTCAGCTCTCAATTACATAAGAAATTCATTTGATTAAAATTGTAATTTAAGTAAATAATTTAGTTAAAAATAGGATAAACCGAAGTATTTCTTTGGAATATTTATTTGCATAATTATCAATTGAATATCTATAAATGAGTTTATAAAAAATGTCTTCGATTTGAGCGTTAACATTAGAAAATACTGACAATAAAATTTGTTTTTTGGTAAATTATAATCAATGATGAGTAAAACATGTATCATAACGCATGCATACTTCAAATTAATTTATAAATTTATATAATGAAAAAAATAAAGAATAAATAGACACGTGATATTATTGAAGATAAAATATAATACATTTTAAAGGAAAATCATCAAAATAATAACCAATGAATGATTATCGATTAAAATTAAAATTACAAAATAATATTTACCATCGTTATATATAAACTAAATATATACGAATTTATATATGAAGAGACATCATTAGCAGCATTTCTTTTTACTTTTATGTCCGCCGCCCTTTTGTAGTTTAATTGCATTATCCTGTGAATTCTGTTGTCTCTCTTTTTGTTCTTTTTTCGCTGCTAATACCATACGCGTGACCGCATTAAACATTTCTTCGACATTTATATTATCTTTGGCTGAAGTCTCAAAAAGTCGAATCCCCATTTGATCCGCAAATCGTTGTGCGTCTTCAGTTAACACCACTTTCCGATTGGGATCGTCATTCTTATTACCGACTGAAATATCATTAAATGGTAATTAATTAAATTGAATACCAAAAACGATCATCAGTGATGACTCATCATATACCTAATATCCGATTCACGATATCACAGTTCTGATCGATTTCGTGTAACCACCGCTTGACATTCGCGAATGTATCGCCATTTGACACATCATACACGACGATCACTCCGTGAGTGCCGCGATAATACCTGAAAGTTTATGTTAATTTATACGTAAATAACACACATGATTAGTGCGGACTCACGTGGAAGTGATTGTTCTGAACCGTTCCTGACCGGCGGTGTCCCAAATCTGCAGTTTAACCCTTTCTCCATCGACATCGATGGTCCTAATTTTAAAGTCAACACCTATTGTTGTTATATAACTGCCCGTGAATGTATTGTCAGCGAATCGCAGCAAAAGACTGCTCTTTCCGACACCTAAGATCACATTTAAATATTTATAAACCAAATTTAAGCGCCAAAACACTTAATACATTACCGCTGTCACCGATGATTAACAATTTAAACAGATGATCGTATTCTTTCGCCATCGTATTGTTGTATATTGATTTGGGTTTAGTATTAAATGACCAGAAAATTGTGAAAATATTTTGTGCTTTTATTTAAAATATGTTATTATTTAATGCAAATTATGATAGAAAAAACGGGAAATTTAATGTATCATCAGATGATCTTTTGGGGCGCATCAATGGTTGTGTAATGTACGCATGCGGTGTGAACAGTCACATGACATGTGAATGTATCATTTCCTTATCTGTGTTTTGTTTATTTTTAAATGTGATTTTTCGTAATAAATTCATTTATAATCCATGATAAAGAATAATGTTTAATTTACGATTAAATTTACTGAATGTAAAACGGTCATTTCAAAGTCATAACCGTTGTTTCGCGAATGTCTTTGATGTTGACACTTCCGGTGAGAAAACAGTGGTCAATAAACAGGGTATGAATTACGGTGGTCGCAGAGAGCCGTGGCAAAGGGTCAGGTATAAGGGGCGTGAACCCGAACTGAAACTCATCAAAAATATCGAGCGGAGTGATCGGTTATGTGTCGATCCCAGAGATTCACGGAGTATCGCCGCACGCAAATTCCAGTCGCTTAAAGATTCTCTAAAAGAGAGAGGGTGAGTCATGTATGCGGTGATGTCAATTAATGCCATTATTTAAATGCATTATATTCATGAATGAATTAAGTCATTCAATATCCACATCAATCATAGTGATTGATAATGATGTATTATGTATGATAATAGATTTTCTCGTGAAATGACTCCATTTAATCCCCCATCAAATGCTGTAACAATTATTGAGTCGATTTATAACGAAACGTTTGGAAATGAGAGAACCGATGATTGGCAAAATGCATCATTCAGCGATACTTTCATTAAGTTTAAGGTTAATGTTCGTTCTTTAATATCCCATTGAACGTGACCGTACATCACTTACATTAACTTTATTTTTATTGTAGTTTCTTAAACAATGTTCTAAAGAGTTCAATTATGACATCCCTAATTCATCACTGCATTTAATGAGGAAAGTTTCGGATGTCATAACATTTTATACCACACCCATTCGTGGGGTGAATCCCTACGATCAATTAGTGAGGAATTCGGATGATTTACCTTTAAATTTAAGTGTAATCCCCGAACCGATACGATACAATCCCGATCATGATCCACGTTTTGGTGGTGTTAACGCATACCCTCATAATGCATTACAAGTGACAGGGTTAAGAGCGAAGAAGAAATATCCGAGTTTCAGAAAGACATTTCAATGGCCTGATGTTTAATATAATAAAATTTATCATAAACATTTAAACAAAAATAACATTTAATAAATAAAATAATCGATCACTTTTTATGACTAAATAATGATAGTTTCGAACTTTTGGTAGACTTTTGATTCGACGGTACTGCCAAATCTCCCAACAATAATCGTGCTTTATCCTTATCCTGATCCTCCTCATCCTGTTGAACCAATTGCTTTGACCCTTCCGCATCAATCGCTGTCATTTTATTTTTTAGTGATATGTGAAACTTTTGCTTTAATGCCTGCGACAAAAGGACACGTCTCGAGTCACTCTTCACGGCCATGAACAGGTCTAACCACGTCCATGTTTTGGTATGGTATTCAATTGTTGGCAAAATAAGGCTAACATTATGCAGATCATCAATACCCTTATTTCCCTTGTAACTGATCCTTATCGGAACTTCAGGTATTTTAATATACACGAAAGAGTGGTTCTTCTGTGCTCTCTCACGCATCTTCTCTATATTATCCTTATTGGTCTTAAGTGTTGTCGATGATGTCACACTGTTGGATCCCTTTGAGTTTGAACTGATGATGGTCGATCCCGAACTGCTAATGCTACTCACAACACTCTCGTCACGTTTTATATTTCCTTTCTTTTTACTGCCTTTACTTTGATGCGCATCTTCAGGTAAATCCGATGATGATGATTGAGTTTCACGGTCGGGAAAGAAGAACTTTAGCATAACTTTGAAGAAAGCATAAGTAAGTCCAATAGTGAAAGGGATGACATTAACCTCGAGATGTTCTTTAACGCTGATACCCCCCACAGGTGCACGCTCTCTGCAAAATATCCTTAATGCACGATGTCGATCCAAAGGAATATTCGGCTGAAGTTCTGTCGGTTGAAGAACATCCTTATATATTTGATTCGGCAACAGATTAGACACGTGTATATATCCGAGTTCAAAGGAATGGTCAACTGAATCGTCGTTTTTCATTACTTTGGAATACAGGAAATTACTTAAAACCAAATCGGCGAACCCCAATTGACCGTCGAGATCTGTTAACCTCCATGATGCATGTTTAAAGCACACCTCACTTCGCCTAATAACACTGGCAATGATCATACCCCCCTCTTGAGCCGCCGCTTGTCTTTCCTTTGTCTTAGAAGCGGTTAATTGAGCCTCTCTAAAACAATTGATCATAAGTGTTAAGTCTTCACTCGCGGTGTTCAGTTCCTCTTTACATTCATCCATTTCATAATCCAATTGTTGCGATTCATTTAACAATTGTTCTTCATATTTAGAATTGGACGCTCTCTGTTCAATGAGTGCACGTCTTTTGGCATAACTTTCCTTTTCCAAACGTTTCAATTTCGCAACATAATTCCTGACTTTATCCTGCAATTGATTGATGGGCTCACGCTGATCTTCAACTGAAGTCAATTGCATAGCGAAACGTATCCGCTGCTGTTTTTCGAATGCTTCCTTTTTATGGGGTTCGACATAAAGAAGCAGATTATTGACTAAATCAACGATCATAGAGAATTGTTGGGAATTCGTACTCATCTCTAAGTCGTGATGAGTCAATGTGAATGAATCGACAGCGATTTCCCTGTCCCATGGCTCCAGCATAAGGAGATCGTCGTCTTTAGGTAATGGCGGCACCTCTGCGAGTTCAGTTATATCAACATTCTCATCATAACTCGCGTAAAAGAATTGACATCCGCAACGGGAAATGATCCGTTGCAATTGTATTTGAGACGCGCCGCTTAACAATTCTTTATCTGTAGTCCCAACAATAGGACTCACGACACCGCCAACGCTATGACCGCTCCCGACCAAATCGGGCAAATCACTAATAACCAAATTATTGCGTTCTTCAATATTATCCAAACCTAACCATGTAATGTTATCGTTTTCGATACCTCCGGCATCAACGGTAGCATAGTACTGCATGCATTCCAATGACCCCTGCCACGTGCTCTTTGAATATAACGTGCGATTCTTCCACACCGGACGGTGCATACGTTTAATTATTTGCGCTTTTGCAGCACTTACTATTACATAACCTTCGGTTTCGCATCCCCGAAGCATCACCTGTGAATTAACCAACTCAATGAGCCAATTTTTCTGAATGACGTCATTGGTTTGACACGCCGCGACCCCATGTAATTGTGGTGTTTCAGTTGCAACTGCATTTTCAATATCTTCTGTATATACAACACTAGAATTTTCAGCCTCTGCAATGAGCTTTTGCAGCATCGAAGCGGCGTGACCCTTTGAAACGGTTGATGCGGGACTCGTGGAATTTCCCTGATTATTTCTCGATTTTGTAGGTGATGATGACGATTGACCTTCGACTTTGAAACTTTTAAGTGCATCCGTAGAAAGATTTCTCTTCAATAATTGAGTTTTTACGTAAGAATCAAAAAGACCAAATGCCACATCACGATTTTCCTTTGTCCATGCACCTTTGAGATCGTAGATGACCAAACGGTGGATCGGCACATCTGTGTCCATATCTGTTATACTGATACTCGATTTTGTTTCGCGATTGTATGAGACTCTTCTCAAACTTAGAAAATACTTTCTATCGCCTGACCATTCACTTTCCTGCATTACTGAAGGTCCAACTCCAATGCCTTTATAAAGCCAAATTTCAACATCAGAAAGTTCCGTATTCATATACGACATGTCCCAAACTGGTTTTGGACTGTTTAAAAATTACTGTAAATTAATTAATTGTCATCATTGAATAACCATTACCGATGGATTAGGCCATCATTAGGGGTAACCAATGATTGTATGTGTTCAGCACTGTGTGAGACATTAGCACTTATAATTTCACATCCTCTTTGTTTGTTGAACGAAGACCAATATGATACCTTTAAAATAGGATGGAATAACCATTAATAATGGTCGATTACATTCTACAAAATCATATATTACCTTAAATTTGTGTAAGTAAATCGCGACTCTAATTGATTTGAATATCTTCCCAAAGGGCTGTTTTCGCGGTTTGACATTCCCGAATAATTTGCCTCTCCGTGTGAGCCGAGCCAAACCCGATATCATGAACATCTTATTCTCGAGCCATCGAAGTTGGGAATTGTACAGTTCGACACTCGGAATTTCCTGATCCTTTTCATTGGGAAGAGATTTGGTTTCTAATGATGCGACGACATTCAAATTGTGCGATCGGAATGACCGATACGAGTCATGTACCTGATGACTCGAGTATTCAGGTACTTTGTCGGGTGCGCACGGAATGACCGAATGGTGGTCATTTCTATTGCCTAAACACGCCCATTGTAAATTTAAACATACGTGGACATTCGGTAAATAAACGATACGACACTCGTCATATTTAGAAGCGGTATGAATTCGCAATCCCAAATTGCCTTTCATTAGTATTTTCCCCGTGAGCCAATCAATGACCGACTTATATAAAGCGATTTCGATTAATTCAGTACTATTATAAGGGTTAAGTGATGCGTGGAAAAATAATGAAACATCACGACTCGAAATTATTAGAGGACCGTGAAACAAGAACCGCATTTTATCCCACCATGGTAATGATGGACTCGGGTCTAATGAGGGCTTTGTAATCAGCTCAAATGAAAGTGACAGCTGTTGAAGTACCGGTTCCCAACACGCACCATGAGTATAGGCTATGGATGACGCTTCAAGGTTCAGGTCGTGGTAGAACTTTAAAGTGGTCATACTCCGCTCCAACGTAATGGGCTCGAAGTTTGGCCCAACATCGATGTAACACGTTCTGATCGCTCTATTACTTGCCTCTTGTTCTGCACCCATTACAGTACCCCTGAGGTTCAACTCCCGCACATCCATCATTGCCTGAGGAAAATCTCTGAGAGTGACGAGACCCGTGCCGATATATCCATTTACACGCCGACACCATATGGTGTTGAATCGCAAATCATCTGTAAATGGACTTTCTTTATCAATGCGCTTCAAAACCGAAACCATTTTATCGTATGTATTAAATGCCGAATCCGCGACAATTTCTAAGTCGAGACTGTCAATTTTAACGGCGAATAAACGCGTCCGCATCGGTGATGCCGCATATAACTTCTTTGACCGTTCAATATATGTCTTTGAATTTTGTTTAGCGAAAGCCGCGTGAAGCTCTTCGAGTTTTGACGGGTGAAGTAAAATGTTCTTTCGTCTGCGCTCTTCAATTTTCTTCGAAAGCATTTCCCATCGCTTTAGACTCTCTTTGTGTTCATCTTCGAGTAATTCAAAATTATCACAGAGTTTTACTTCGAACGGATCATCGGCAATTTCCATTGAAGCGTTTTGTATTTTAATCACCATATCAATCGGAAGTGATTTATTTTCAATATCATACTCGTTTTTGCCATGGATAAGTCTTAACCATTTGATTATGGTAATAAACCGCTCATTAAACGCTTCAGAAAATTTATATTTATAAGGAAATGATATTGAAACTGTTTCTGCAGCAATTGTCAGAACGCGATTTTTCTTAACTTCAAGAGGAGGATTAACAAAATTTTTTCTGTTAATTATGGTGTTTGACTCAGATTCTGGGACTTGAACTATATTAATGTTCTAAAATAATAACAAATCAATTAATATTTAATATCATTTAATACAATATTTATAATTATATTTAAGAATTACCTCAACAGTCATAATGCTGTGATCATCAAAAATCATATTAATGTGATGACTTTTTAAGTTCAATCGATTTGCCAATTGAATCGTAAACATCACATATTCTGTTTGAAAACTCATGTGACTGTTGGAATTACTTAATAACGCACCGATGCTTATTTTCCCGTCTAACTTTACATTAATAAGAGCCGATTGAATCGTACGGACACGACTCTTATTTTTTTTAATTTTTGGTGATAATTCTTCATACAAATCCATTAGCGTTAAATGAAATGCGACATTCCATTGAACATAAACCTCTTCTGTTAAACTGATTGAAATGTCATTAATATCGTGATTACAGTTCAATCGAACGACAGAAAAATAAATGATTCGGTGTTGAATCAGTTCCGCCGCTTTTAGACACGAAAGGGTCGCTGATGGTGCATACATCGTTGTCACTGCCAAACCATTAATACTCGACGTTAATTTTGAAGAATTCGAATCAATTGTTGCAGAATCGAGTCGCAACATAATATCAGACGTAAATATGTTGACCGATGATAAATTGATTTGGAATGATGTCGATGATAAATAAACATTAATAGGTGCTGATGCATCGGGATTCGAGAGATTCTCAAATTTGTATCGGTTTAATACTCTTATGAAATGATCTAATGATGCCTGAAGACCGTCCATGACACAGTGGAACCGAATGTCAGACAAATTTAGATAACGACACTATTATCGTATATATTAAAAAGTTAAATTAATTTGTTTTTCATATAAAACTGTACCTTTAATAGTAGCATCGTTAAAAATAATGGAACATGCTTTTGATGGTATTTTTTGAGTGAATTCGGATTCGCGGGACGAAGTTCTTTATCACCATTCCAACACCATAATGTTTCGAGAAGTAATTCTAAACTAATATTTCAAAAATAATTTAAATAAAATATCTATTTATAGTGTCATCATCATTATCATACCCTATTTCTTTGAAAAGCGGATCCGAATTATAAACAAAACTGATTTTTGTATGATTTAATCCGTATGTTACCATTTGAGATGATGCATTAGATTTTACAGCAAATGAAATATCGTTAATGTCAAATGAAATAATAAATTTAGAAATTTCCTTAACAATTGAATTGTAAAATGTAATTGATTTGGTATCCGATTGATTATATGAGTATTTCTTCTGTTGATCGGTGAATGCATGTATTAACTCACTCCAATACAGAAGTTCATCCTCACTGTACGTTAAGTGACACGACGATATTTCAGATAATAAAAATAATTGTTGATTGTGATGAATGGATTTTTCCGGTTCAATTTTACATATAAAGTTAATACGGGAGAGTGACGAGAGAACTGAACTCGTTGTGGAGACACTCATTGTGTTGATTATTAATCGTGCTTCGAGTTCATTTGTATTGGTTTTGGTGAAATCAGCATCAATCGACGATATATTCACCGCTAATGCCTTTTGTCCCGAATCACGAACTAATTTCAATGATGTGTTTAGAAACTTAATTGTGACGCGCTTCAGTAAAGTCTTTTTCATATCTGTAATTAAACTCTTAACCCCATAATTGCTTAAATCGGTTGACTCTGATGCGGATCCCGATTCGCCGATTATTTTTAACAATGGTAATGTATGATAGAGAATTATTTGAGGGTAAAAAACGCACATTTCAAAATACATATCATTTGTTTCGCTGACGTGCAAATTGCAGCATAACCCTAATGAAAGGTGCGCTAAACATGTTTCGTCATTATCATGCTTTACGCGTTTCAAAACTTTCAAAGCGATTCCATCGGTTTGTGATGTCAGAACTGCCGTTTTACTATTGCTTCGGGTCGAGAGTCCAAATTGTAGTGTTTGTATTGTTGTGTGGAGTAAACATTCTTCGGTACTATTGTGTCTGATAACCCCCAATTGCATTAAACTTACATTATGTAAAGACACTGATATGAACCGTAATGGCGATAATGACCATAAAAGTTTTGATAAATTAAAGAACTTTTGTGTTGAATCGAAATGCACATTTTTAATATGTTTCGATTCATTTGCCATTTTCATTGCACTTATAAAATTCCCCTGAAACCGTACGTCTGATAATTTTACCACAATTAACGAATTGTATTTCGTATTAATCCATTTACTCGATAATGCAATACATTCGATTTCCTTTTAATACAATTGTAAAATTATATAATAAATAACAATAAATGACTCAATAAACTTACGATGCTCATTCCGTATATCGGCAAATTTAACACAATTCCTTTTATTGAAAATATTCCGATACTATTAATTCGCAATTTAATTGCAAATTTACGGCTGAGATAAAAGGATGTGACTGAAAGCGTTATCCTAATTTAATAATTTAATAATAATTTCAATAATAATTTATGAAAAATAATGCTAAAATAACATTACCGTATGATTAAATATATTAATAATGGCACAGCGATTGCGAAGATACTTGCAAAATATATGAAATCCATTGTATGATTTTTATGATACGATTGAAAATTTATTTCAATATTTTCAGGAAATCAATTTTTATGGAAGACTTTAATAATGACTTCAGTATAATCACATCAGTAACTTCAGTCCATTAATTATCGAATTTCTGTAATTAAATAAATTCCTGTTCAATGATATTACAGAACATAACAAACTTGAAACTGAAAAGTTTTGGGACATAATGTTTGGGATATGTTTCTCTTTGAGAAAAATTAATGGAATCATTGACTCGGAAAATTACAAAAGTGCAATGAAATAGGGTATTGAAATGTTTGGGGTATTCATTTACGTTAAAGATTTTGTTGCTTTAAATTATATTCTGATGTTTCAGTTAATATATCATCGAATGATTAATGTTTTTCGTCTCAAAAATGGTTTATTATTTATTTGTTTTGTATTTTAATACACATCATAATCTTTATGAATTTCATTCACCAGAATCTGATTGAAGTACACCCTTTGGCTAATGTCAGTCATTATTTATACAAAAATTATCACATAATTTAAATGTTTCTTAAAGGGTGTTCCTCTTTAATATTATCAGAATGTACTGTTTCGTGCGAATGTCACATAAGATAAGACTCGAGTGTGAGTCATGGTATTTTAATAATCGACACGAAAAGTTTTTCAGCATTTTTAAGTGTATTTTTATATTTAAAAATTTATAAATACGATTCGAATTAATTAATTAAATAATTAAATAATTAAATAAAATAATAAATAATTAAATATGTTGAATCATCAGTAATCATTCATTAAACCAAAAATGTGTTCAAAAAACACAATTTACTGAAAAAATTAACTGAAAAATCATCGAATCACATGAATCAATTAATTTATCTCTTATATAATAATTATACACATAAACCCCTTTAACGTGAACCCCCTCTAGCGTGAATGACCTTTCTAACGTGAACAAACGCTTAGGCCCGAGTCATATAAACCTTTGTTACTTTAACCTCTCTAACATAAAATCCCCTCTATCGTGAAGAAAAATTTCCGCCGCAATATAGTCACGTTAGAAGGGTTTAAGTGTAAATAAAAACAGAGTTTTGCTAAACTCTAAACGTTTCCTCATTTTTCACATTTCTCAGTGATTTTAATATAAATCAGATAATGATTATCCGATGAAAAATACAATTTACGGCGTCACACATCATCAGTCAGTTTTAAATAATACAAATTAATCATAAAATTTAATGGTTATGAATTGTTTAATACTGTAAAATGTTAATTGTAAATTACAATTTTCGCGTAAATTTTCTGTACATTTTCCGATACGCATATTTATAGTTATTTATAAAAGTGATAAATCATTGAATAACTCACCTCTTATATCATGTTTATGTTTACATTGAAAAAATGACAAAATAATAATGAGAAAATTTACTTAAAAAATTATTGCACTTTTACTGTTGTCAATGATCAGCTGATATTTCATTTTTCTCATTTCCGTGTGCATTAACAATACAAATAAACACCGAATTTATGACAATTCATTTCCACTGTAATATTCAATATGAATAACAATGCGATACGCATGCGTTTCACGTGACATTACATAATGCATTATGACATAATATGGTAGTGATTAGTTTTATATAAACAATTGGATTCAACAGTAACCGTTAAACGCCACTATAAACATAAACATTCCATAAATACATGTCTTAAGTTGATTTTAGAATGACATAATTTTGTATACATAAGTCCCGTGTAAACACAAAAACGGAAATCATAAAAAAAATTTTTTAAAGTTAACGTAAACATATGTTTTTATAAATTAATGTCTAAAATGAAGATAAATGAACGTACATTAATCCATTACGCGAACTCTTCGGTGACCCCAACTGACCGTGAGGGTTATCTCTACAAACGTGGCGAAGTGAATCGCTCATTTCAAAAACGATGGTGTATATTAAAAGGAAATCTTTTCTATTATTTCGACAAAAGAGGTGATCGCGAACCGATGGGAGTGATCATAATGGAGGGATGTCGCATCGAATTGGCGGAGAATGAACAGGAAATGTTCGCCTTTAAATTGGTGTTCGGGGGTAATGGGAGCAGAACTTATGTGTTAGGGACGGAAACACAAGAGAATATGGAATTGTGGATGAAGTCATTGAGTTGCGCGTCATATGATTACCTTAAAATGATGGTATCGGAGTTACAGAGACAATTGGACACTATGAATGACTTACAAAAGAAGCAGTTACAGAGACAGTCCAACAATGGACAAATGATACGATCGAATCCTTTTGATGATGATTTTGCCGATTTAATTACGTTAAAAGAGGGCTCTACAATTACCCAATCGAATCCCCAAATGTCCATGTTTACGCGAAGACCTTTCGCTGAGATTCACGAGATTTATGGACTTAAATTTAGAAAATACATTGAGAATCAGAGATTCAAACATCAAATCATTTGAATTGTTTAAGTATTATTTAAATATTTTAATCTTATGCTATATTTTCACATTTATAATTATAAAATATTATCATTTTTAATTGGGATAAATTATTAACATGTTTAGTGAAAATTGCATATATTAGTATATTAGTATATTAGTTGATTCATCGAATTTTCAATTTTATAAGTAATTATTTGGAATAAATCGGTAATTATTAAATAAAAATATAATTGGAGATTAGAATTTTTAAATTAGAACTTATGTATTGAAAATTGTAAAATATAAGAGAATATTTCTCAATTATTATAAACCTTTTAAAATGTAAATAAACGACTTTTACTTTACTTTTAATTATGAAAATGTTACTGAATCATATTGATACGGTTATTATTCTCATAAATACGTAAAGTAATAGTTCCTCATTATAACTTTACACTAATGGGTAAATACAGTAATTATTCGATTTTTTCACACTGAAGTGATAGAAAATATTCAGTCATAAGTTATGGTTTATAATAAAATCGAAATGTCATAAAATGGAATAATTGATCGGCACACCCCTGGAAAAATCAGATATAACTTTACGGGCGAATGTGAGGAAATCACGTTTAAAGTTAAAGTATGAATTAAAAAAAATTTATTATTAATTATTACTTTATGCTTAATCTTAATTCTCTCATTTAGAATGACCAACTCCTGTCGAGTTAAATCCTGGACATTTTGATATATGTGTGTACGCATTCCTGGACATTCAAAAATTCATCGGATTTAATTATGAAGAAAAGTTTTTTCAAAACAAAATTTTTTTTTGAATTTACGTTTTTAATGAAGAAAAAGTAATCATTATCTAGCATTTATAAGTTATAAATAATGCTCGGAAACTTATGGATATATTGCTACCCTGTCACCCTAATTGTAAAATTCTTTTGGATCATTTTCTCATGTAAATTACTCAAAAGTTGAAAATCAAATAGGGTGACCGTAGCAATATATCCATAACTTTCCGTGCTTTAGTTATAAATGTACAAATAATCTAAAAAATCAACGTTTAAATGTAAAATTTAATTTCAACACTATTTTTTTATATTTTACTATTCCTGGACATTATGCGTCCAGGAAAGTGTCTGTCCTGGACACTGGACAGGGCACCCCAATTCCTGGACCATTGGTCACCCTAACTCTCATTTCCTGTTTTTCTCAAAAATTTGACAAATTATTTATTAGAGTTTAAAGATATTAAAGTTTAATAGTACTAAAGGTGAATATACTTATTTTACTCAGTTTTGTATAATTAATTTAAAATTGAAGATAATTATTTTTTAAACACGTGCCTATGCATTCCTACATTTATATGGTGTATAATTGTTAATTTTGATTAAATTATTTCAAAGTTATCGCCGACAAAAGCTGAACACTCTAAACACTCCGTTTTAAAAATTTCCGAATGTTAAAAAATAATTTACAAAATATATATAATTCCCTCAATTAAAAAGCAAAATATACATATTATTAAATAAATTACTCAAATATTTAACGAATAAAACAGAAATTATTTTAAATTAATAACCATTGTTAAGGATATAAAAAAATAAAAATCATAAAATGCTGAAAAATTGAGAATTTTGAAAGTTTTTAAAAATAATGTTAATTTTCCATAGACTTTTCCATAGA
>LBFL01036775.1:0-13811 GCA_000988845.1 Hypochthonius rufulus
ATTTTTCAAAATTTTTAAAAAACCCCCCCCTAGGTAGGGTGCTTGATCTCCCCTGGCACTTTGGACCTTGGTCGACTGATTATATCCATCCAATTGCTTCCATATTTGACAATATATTAAATCAAAGGTTTTTGTTTAATTAAAATACTCTTTTGAAATTTCAAATATACAATTAATTGAAATAAACATCAATTAGAAATGAGAGGAAATATATTTCTATTAAATTTAATTGTTTTATTTTGTTATTCGGGAACTTCTTGGGGATTACCGAGTAAAATGCTGCAAAAGCTTAATTCTTATGTATTAATTTTAAGTTTAATTTAAGTTCGTTATGAATTACCATTGGAAATTCGAGTTCTGCAAAACCCGAATTTATTTGGAGGCGATATCATGGGAATTAACATCACTTCTATTGTAAGAGTAATTATATATTTTCAATACTAAATTATTAGTTTTAGGGTATGAGAAACGCAATAAAAAACGATGATCTCTTATGGCCGAGCGGAGTGATACCATTTACACTCGCACCTGATATGGGTATATATGAGTGTATAATGATTATATTTATAGTAAAAATTAATTAAAAAATTTAAGAGCGTTACAGTAATATAATTACATCGGCGATGAACCAATACCATCAAAATACATGTATACGATTTAAGAGGCGGACGAATCAATATGATTACGTTCATATAATCAATGGACAGGGGTATTGTGTTTAAAAAGGTAATGCTTTTTATAACCGATAACAAAATTTACCATTCAAAAGGTGCTATTCTTATATCGGAAGAACCGGCGGTAAACAAATCGTATCCTTAGGAGACGGATGCATACATATGGGAACAATTGTAAGTGAATTTTTCGGGTTTTTCATTTAAAAATGCCATAAATTTTGTTAATAATGCTCTTCCTTAAGGTTCATGAATTGATGCACGCCGTGGGCTTTTATCACGAACATAATCGTTCAGATAGAGATGATTATATAAAAATATATTATAATAATATTGAGCCGAATCGTGAGGATCAATTCGTGAAATTGAGTTTATCTGAAATTAAAATTTTGGGAGAATTCGATTATAATTCAGTGATGCTCTATGGACCATTAACGTTTAGTAAAGATGGGAAATCAATTACAATGGCACCGAAAAAGTCTAATATTGTCATACGTGAAGTCTATGAAAAGTATGGACTCAGCTCTGATGATATTAAAATCATCGGTAAACTCTATCAGTGCAATTGAATTGACCAAAATAGTAATGTGTTAATTTTGTGATAATTTCTAATATCTAAAGATATAATTGAAACTATTTTTGTGATTTGTATAATCGTTTGTATCTTATAATAGAATTAAATATTTAAAAATTAAATAAATATTTAAATATGATAATTTCGCGCGAATCAATGACTAAACCGTTGCGTTAGGTTTGCGTAAGAAACACGTGACTAAACTCTATTCAATTTAAAATATGCTGCATAATGGAAAAGTGTGTGTGCAGTGTATATGTGCAGTGTGTGTAAATCACATTCAACAGCACAACATCTACATTTGTATACGTCATTCGCGTCAACGATACATTAATGATGGGAAAAAATAAAAATAAATGTTTAAATTTATTTTAATATTTTAAAATATAAAACGTTTTTATACATAAATAATTATTTTGCTAATTTCAGTATTTTATTAAAACATTTGTATTCTGTCGTTTCAATTTAAATTATTAAATAAATACAAAAAAAGGTCGTAATTGACGTTAGTTCCACTGATATCTCAAGTAAAATGGAGCCGCGCAAAGAATTGGGCACATCTAAAACGCGTGACATCGGAATTGGTATGGAATGCGATAGCGAAAAGAGTATTCGTAAAGGTATTGTTGGAGATGTTTCAGGACAATTGCGACGGTCGACACTTAAACAATTCAGTACTGAGAAATTCTTTGCGTCATCATCAGTCACTTCTCCACTCACGCGAAAATCATTGTTTTATGATGGAAAAACGGTTTTTGGAGGACTCTCGACGCGGAGAGCCGAACGTTTAGCATCCGCGAGTCCGTACTGTTTAGGGTCGTCCAAAATGCAGCCGATCATTAGGGTTAAGGTGAATGAAACGAAACAATTGCAGAATGATAATTTAAGCGCCGCTGCGAAACGAATATACGAGAAAATTGAAAGGGTTTCGACACCACTCGAAGATGTTAAGAGAATGCCGATTTACTACAACCGGCGCAATGCACAGTCACACAAACGAACCATTGCAATGCGCTCATCCGAAGACAAAACCATCGCTCCTCCGATCGCTTCCATTTTAGTACCGGCGATGGTTTCGATCGATCGCAATGCAAAGAGAATCAAATGGGATATGAGTATACCGAAATCGTCTGATAACACTATTGTGACACCCGAACCAAGAGTTGCGTTCGATTATAAACAGGACAGTGATGGCGGAGGGAAAATGAGGACTGTGATCGCAAAGAAATCGCAGAGAACAGACACTGTAACTGATAATAATGATAATATCATCGACAATTTTGCAGGTATTGAAAAGAGGGGTCTCGACTTTCACGGAATTGAGTTTCCGAAAATTAATTTGAGTCAAAAAACACCTCAAGAATTATGTCAATCGAAAGCTGTACCGTCACATCCCACAACAACAATAACTAAAGTATTTGAAGACGATGAAAATGAATTTAAATTTTCATCACCGATTCTGTTGAAACGTGATGATAATAAACCATTTAAATTTAGTACTGTAAAACCTCAGAACTCTAAATATGTTAATAGTCAATTTCCATTAACGAATAGTACTTTATCAATACACACGTCAGTGCCAAAAGTTTCGGCCTCAAATAATGAAACGATTGTTAAGCCTGCGATTGAATTAAAACACAACGTTTCTGTTATGGATGTTTTGAAACGAAAATCCCCCGAAAAAGGAACCGTTAAACCCCTAATGCGTGATATTTCAAAACCCAAAGATACTGTTAATGTTAATGAGTCTTTTGGGTCTTTAACTGATAAGAAAGAAACGAATAGTGGTGTCAGCGCACCATTGACTGATATGTTCAGACCATCACTGGGGGAGTGGAGATGTGCCGAGTGTTACGTTATGAATAAACCCGATAAACTGAAATGTGTGTGTTGTTCGGTGCCGAATCCTAAAGCAAAGAATGAGGAGATTAATGAAATGAAAACTCCGGTCGAAAAGAAAAACGAATCGAAAAGTGAATGGAAATGTTCCGAATGCGGGAAAATTAAAAATATATCCGATACTGTATGTTGTGATAAGAAAAGATTTTCGTCTGACATCATAACGCCGCTTCCGAAGGATTATTATTCAGGTTATGATTTCTCTAAATTGAGCGGTACAAAATCGACAGCCTCAAAATTGGATATTTCAAAAGACAAAGAAAGTGATGCTAAAAACGAGACGGAAACGAATGCGGGACCTTTGACCGGTTTCGGTACAAATTCCCCCTCTTATTTCGCGAAAGCAGCGAATAACATACTTTTCGATGGGAAATTTCCAATACCATCGACAAATTTTAAACCTTCGGACGGCTTTAAATTTGGAATTCCGATGCAATCGAAGAGTTCGGAAAATATGACATCGACAGTCACGACGACTTTGACTGTGACGACATCACCATCAAATGCGGTGAATTTTGACAAATCTGTATCGTCCAACTCAAATGGCGGCATAAATGCCAATCTGTTTAGTTTTGGAGTGCCTTCGACTTCATCAGTATCATCAATAACATCATCGCCATCATTGACTAAATTTCCAATGAAATTACCCGATAATAAATCTGATATATTATCAAATGAAACGAAATTGAAAATGCCATTTCAATCGCAATCAATAGTCGCAACTGAAAGCGCAGAGACGACTCAAACAAAGTCAGTCGATGCTCCGAAATCAGATGGTTTTGGATTAGTTTCTAAAGTAACTGCTGCAACGACAGCAGTGACTGCGATAACTCAATCGTCGAATTCGTTATTTACATTCGGTGGTGCATCGGGAATTGGAACATCGGGTATTGGAACATCCGGAATCGGAACATCGGGTATTGGAACATCGGGAATCGGAACATCGAGAATCGGAACATCGGGAATCGGAACATCGGGAGTCGGAACATCAGGAATTGGAACATCGGGTATTGGAACATCGCCGAGTTTCAAAGCGGCAATTCCAATCACAACAGCGACAGATCAGATTAAGAATTCTGTTTCTGCTGTTGCAGCAGCGAACACAACTGTTGGAACGGGTGTACTGACCACAGTCGTTACAACAACAAACAGTTTTTTGGGGTCACCTTTACCTAAACCTTTCACATTTCCCAATATGAGTAAATCGCAGTTAAATACGAAAGTACCTGCGGTTTCTCAAAGCACTGCAAACTTCTCATTTACTCCCGTTGTTACCACTCCTATAATATCAACATTTTCGCCATCAGTTAACGCATCATCATCATCATCGAGTAATACAAATGCTAACTTTTCGAATGCACCATCATCAACGAACAGCATTGAGACGGGATTTGGGAATACGTTTCCGAACAATTCAATCGTAACGAATAATTCAAATGTATTTGGTTCATCATCAGCACCGAAAAATGATCAGACGAAGAATTTTACATTTGGGAGTTTAGCGCCGTCAAACGTATCAGCACCTTCAAATACTACGAATACGCCTAACGTCGGATATAATTTTACGGGATTTACACCGAATAATCAACCATCAGCTGCAACCTCAGGTTACAGTTCGCAAACTAAACCATCATTTCCTTCGGGATTTACCTTTGGCAATCAAACACCACAGCAATTCGGTGCATCAACAGCATCATCATCATTTCCTCAAAATACAAATTCAACTTTTGCTTTCGGCGGTACGAATCAAACGGTGCCTCTCTTTGGAGGGTCATTGAGTCAACCGACTCAATCGACACAACAGACACAACCGTTCAATTTTACAGGAGCAGCACCAAATCCGTTTGCCTTTGGAACTCAACCGCAACAACCGCAACAACAACAACAACAACAGACGCAACCATCGGTTCCTCAATTTAATTTAAATCCCCCTCAAACAAACTTTACTAATACAACGGCGCCACAATCGAGCATTTTTCAATTTTCGTGAGTCAAAACTATTTTATATGAAATTTTAAAATACAATTAATTATTTTATAGAGCGGAGCCCACTACTGTCATTCACAGTAATATCAGTCACAGTAGTACTACGAACAGACCCATAAGAAAAGCAAAGAGAAGATTATGAAACACTTATTTTGTCGGCATTTTTTAGTTATGCCTTTATTTGTAAGCATCACATGTATTGTATTATTTTATTTCTAAATTAAATTGAATTAAAAATCTTTAATCATAGTGATTTTTGTGAATTTAATGAATTAATGAATAAATATTTTATTAAAATTCTGATTAAATTGTATCGAATTCAAATATCAGCGATTTTTTCATATTTCGCAATTCAAATGCATTCGTGACTCATAATAAATTGAGAAAACGTTAAATGATACTAATTTAAGTGTTAATTTATCGAAAAACGGTAAAAAAGAAACGGGAGTTTAGCGTTTCACAATGAACAAAGAACGATGTAATAAATCGATAATTTTAAATAAACGATATGTTAGAAATGAATGTACAAGAAATTTGTATAAATAATAAAGACATTGTTATAGAATGGCGTATTTATTGCCACACTCTTTTGCATAATAATTGAAAATCATTACATTATTTGATCATTAAACATAATCTGAGTAATTATATGTGAAAATGGAAGTTATAACCGATTAATTGATATGTACAAAAAGTCAATATATTTATAAATGTACATAAATAAACTATTGTGTGACTATTGTTTGTATTAACTCATAACCTTTTAATTATAAATGTATATATTAAAATTCATACGTTTTAATTTTTAATTAAATTATCATGAGATATGAATAATCGTAAAGAAATGTATAATAATAACGCATTACATTTGAGTAAATAATTTAAAAATTGAAATGAATAACAAACATTTGAAATGGAATTAAACATTTTATTATGTGATAAATATTTGTGTTAACATTTATTATGTAAATGTGTATAATATATTTATAATAAATGGAAATATGCATTAATTTTCATGACTATTTTCAAATTGTTCCGCATAATATTATTTATATTTATATTTATCGGTAATTACCACTGATGAAAAAGGATAATACAAACACCAAATTATTCAGGTAAATCATTAGAAATGTGCACTGATCATTGATTCATTATATAATTTTAATAATAATATTTATAAAGACAAAAATGTCTAAATAATGACAAAACTCGGCACAAATAAATTCTGATACGTTTGTACATATGTATATGTTTCGTAATGTAATAGTTAAACTGATTGAACATTTGGTTTGTTTTATAATGTAAAAAATTGAGCATTAATAACAAAGGGAAAGTTTTTGCTTAAATTTAATACAATGGTTATTTTACTGCTTAAAATTGGAGTGTCAAAAGAGAGGTTTTTCTTCATTAATCGCTCCTATTGTTGCGAATATAATACTTTTCTAATACTTTCCTAATACTTTACTAATCCCAAATACTTATACGTATAAAAAGGGAGTAAAAGAAGTAAAATTGGCACTAATGTAAGCACACGTAATGATGGAATTAGGGTTGGCATTGAGAATGACAAATAAAGCTATTTATGCATATACAATTTATGTATATACAATGCCAATACGAAGAAAATGGTACTTAGAATTTAGTTGATTGAGTCGCTCTCATCATTAGGTCTGAGTCTGCCTAAAGACACAATCGGGGAACAAAAGAGATACGCAAAGATTGGATTAGTATTTTGTTACGTGACAATATCATTCCTTTAAATATTCAAATGTCAAATGAAATGTGAAAGAAAATCAAAATGAAAGTGAATAACTTTTGCATTCCTTCAATTCAATCAGAGAATGGGAAAATCAAATATAAAACATTTTTGCATAATTTCATGCATTGCGATGTCAATACAAATATGTAATAAAACTCAACACAAATATATAAATCAATTTTGTCGATAACTCACAACATAGTGAGGTCCTACTGCTTGGTGATGACTATGGTGTTGGCCCTGAAGTACTGGTCCAATGTGGTCGTAGGCCGGTGGTGGACTTAGAAATGATAAGTGATCATCTCTCCCAACAGAACGACCATTTGTAGCTGATGGTGGCGTTGATGATGGCGGTGGAAAATGTGGTGTTTGTGGTGGGGTGTGACTGTACTGACTGTAGGAATTGTATTAAAATTATTATTTAATAATCACCACAAATGGTCAAACGGTCACTCACCGCGGTCTTCCGCTTGAGCTGCTTCCATAAGGGTCCCGCATTCGCCTGCAATTAGTGGATGATGCAGTGGATGATGATGACGCCGGAGGAAGGAAAGGATCAGTTTCATCGGTAGGTTCAGATGGAAGCGGTCTTTTCTTTCGGATATTGATCCATGTGTGTGATGCACAAAGAACCAAAATGGTGAAACAAAATCCGGAAGCAGCGGCAGAGAATAACATAATAGCGATACCCTCGAGAATATCCTTACATGATGCTGATAGCGTATCGATGTAATCACCATGAATGATGTCGCATTTAATCAAATCTTTAATCGATTCCATTAAATAATCCGTCTGATTTAAGTGCTGATTTACATCTTTAACACGATTGAGCACTTCTTGAGGACATCGTTCAGAACCCTGACAATGAATTTCAAATTCTTTGATGCTCTTTACAACGCCATTAACAGCATCATCAGCATCCATTAACATATCTTCCAACGGGTTTCGAGTATCACATTTGAGGTAATAATTAACGATGTTCCGCATCTCATCATCGACTCCCGACAATTGTTTCTGAATAAATGGTTGTGGATCCACACAAAAATCAGAACCCGCAACACATATACCCAAATATACGGATGTAATGACCCAACAGATGACCAATGAGAGAAGTCCGAGAACTGAGAAAAGGATGAGGACACAACGGGAGTGCCTTAAGACACCCCAAACGAGTATGAGACAGACAAATGCGAGTATTCCCAAAAGTGCAAACGTCGCGGGCCATCGAATGTTTTCCGCTTTCTCTATGGTTTCGGGTACCATTTCAACGTCATCTGAATATTTAGCGACTTTCCCATTAACTTCAGTTATCTTTTTAATACCTTTGGTTAAATAGCGTTTTGCCGAATATAGACTATCGATTTGTAACTTCTTAACTGTGCCATTTCTGATGTAAGAGGATCGTGTGTCCGATAACTTCAGCAGCTCATCGATGTTCCTATTGACCTCGTCAAGTGCAGTGTTCGTCTTATAACTCACATCCTTAACATCACTGACCAAATCTGATGCGTTTTGAGTTGACTTTTGTACCTTAACGATTCCGCTGTGACTTAACCATGATCCAAACATTCCGCCCGCGATTATGACACACGCAATGAGTGCAAAAATGAACAGAGATAATTTGCAAAATGTTAATTTCTTTCTTTTCTTTGTATTCGCATCACAGCATCGGCAGAGGAAGAATATGAGGAAAAAGAGCAGCGTTAAGATGAGCCAAAAGCCGGGTAATGCCACGAGAATACCCAATGACTCGAGATATTCGTTATCATTGGGATCGAACGTCACATTCTTTATCTGTTTAAGTTTTATGTCCAAATGTGGAATCGCGTGGAACCATTCCGCGACTATCGACATATTATAATTATCGCTGTGCACACGCGTAGCATTAAAGAAAGTCTCCATGAGATTAGTATATGTATCAATGGACATTGTTGCGGTTTTTGGTAAACTTTCTTCGTTAACGTATTGTTCAATCAAAACGTTTTGTTCGAAATATTATGACAAAATATATCACAGACTCGAGACAAGTGACAGCGGTGATATCGAAATTCTTCAAATGTCCACGTTATGCATCACCAATTATCGTACTTTCAATTGATAATTATACAATAGTATAATGTGCTTCAACTTAATGTGCGTGAAACGTTTACTCAAATATCGTAAATAATAAGTTTCATGATATACAATGATATACAATCAAACGATGGGAATCATGTCAATTCTCTTCTCCGATAAATCACATCTCTTTGTAAAGCGCATACACAAGTGAATTGAGGTGAATAGTAATGTACATGAGTGATACAAAACTAACCTAAAGATTGAAAAGATAATGTTTTATCATCACTTTAAAGGAATAAATAAAGGAATTGATTATCGAGTGTATGTATATTGACACAAATTGATGTAAAATTTGAGAGAGAATCGGGGAGTGGCTCTGTACGGCTCTGTTCGTCTCTGTACTGAGCAAATGTATGTTTGGCTGTGAGCGTTAACTTTCGCTGGTGTATGATCGTACATCATTATCAGGACATTTAACCCTCTTTCTGCGTCTGCCTCTTCAATGCTTCACCGTCACTCTGATTCGCCAGTGTATTCGCCTCTCCTCTTTAAAGATTCTATCCGCGTATGTACGGTATATTTTACAGGAAAACCTATCAATGTTAACACTCTGACGATGCACGTCAATGGAAAAATTCTCGATGAAACAAACTATTATGACATAATACATGTGATAAAACTGATAATATGTGTAACACTATTATTATGTAACTTCTGAATCATAACTTATGGTTCATAAGTTATATGACAATGTTTTTGTCATTCGATATATAAAGTTTATATGTGTTACTAATGCAGTACATAACGATAAAATACGTGTCGCGTGTCATTTCGTAGAGATACTGAAAATGTTGTCCTTTCATTTGCCACATCCTTTAGCCTTTAAAATTATGTTAGGAAAACATGAAAAACATTTATTCAGGAAATGTGTTCCTTAGGAATGCATAGAGTCTGTACCATACTCTTATATTATTAGCACCATTAGTTCAATATTTAAGGAATTTCTATAAATTCGTTTGGAATTGACAAACGATGACATAACCATTAAAATCACAGTCAATACGTATGAATATATTTGATAAATATTCATAAATCTAAAATTATCTGATATTTCATTTTTCAAGTTATATAATATGTATCACTTCCGGTCAATCATAAAATCCCCGATAATCTTTTAATCACCTCAATACGCCCCTATAAATCCCTCTCCAATTTAATTGTTTATAAATTAAAATATATTATATTTGAAAATTTTGTACGCGTCACTTATTAATTGTAAAGATCGTGTATTGAAATTGTTTTTGATATTTCTCGACTACAAAGTCCTTGAGATCACCTCCCATTTCCTCCACCATCAGAGTCAGCATATAACTTGATTTAGTGTATTGATACGGTTGTGATTTTCAAAAAAACAAATTAAATCATTGTAAATCACTGTAAATTTAACATTACGAATTTATCATACGAATGATACATTTTTCTTGATAAATGTCATTATTCGTCATCATTTACGAACCCTTTACGCAGACATTATATAAATTAAATTGCATATCATAAGTACAATTAAGTTTTATTGACATTACTTAAGTATCTTAAGATAAGCGTCAAATATATATGTTATGCTAATGTTATTGCATTTAAAATAAGAAACGTCTTCACTTTAATAAATAAACCAATAAATTCTACGCTTACCTTTTGATATATTTTATGTTTTCGCGTTATACGATTGCACTAAATTTTTAAGAGTCCGTACTTTAAGTGAAAAGACTTTTCTCTTTTCATGAAAATCGGTTTCGCAATTACCGTTTGACATTCACTGATACGCTCCAATGAAATGAATTTCCGCTTTCGACGGTATTATTTTATACAATACCAAAACCAAAACCACAAAACAAGTGATAAATCGCAATTCGGACTGTGCTATGCAAATGCAATTTAACCTCAAATCTGTCAGTTCATTTCAAGGTTCAGTGCTCAGATATCCAATCCTATCCTATCCTATCCTATGGGACACTCTCAGGGCATTAATGTAATTATTTATTATTCATATGATATACGGCAAAACGAGTTATGAGTGTCTTACGAAATACACATAAAGATTGGATGAGACTCAAATATGAAGTATCGTATCGTGATATTGAAACACATTAAACTGTTGAAGTTAAATATGTTCATGCATTGAGATGTTTGATTCAATGCATGCCAAAACTTCTTTTGCGCCATAAAATGTTTTGATAAAACCATATAAAAACTCATGTTATTTATCTCTTTGGGACCACTCAGAGATATATCTTAAAAGTCATTTATTTATTTTACAGTTTTTGTCAACTCTTTAAGGTTTCTCGATACCGATTATGGGTCATGACACCCCTTCGGGAGTCCCATAGCAACAATACTATATAATTAATCGCAATTCTCTCGGATTATTTATAGAATTGTTTATTGGTCTATAATGAGTCGTTATGACCTACAACATGTACGATGGAATCCTCTAGTGATGGAATCCTCTAGTGATGGAATTTCCCATTTATCAATACCCTAAGAATGAGAGTTCAATTTTAGGTTATGACGAACAATAATGACATTTTATAGAGAAATGATGTGATTAAACGTGATAAAGAGATTTATGAGCTTTAATTTTACTTCAATCATTAGATTTAGCATTATAATGCTCCATTATTAATGGATATAGAATTTTCAAATAAATAATCAAATTAATCACTTTTGAGTCATAAGTTATCAGTCACATCAGTAAATCATCACAAATGTAATGATTATCACTGATGTTTATGATGATTCATCAGTGATAATCTCATCACTCACCTTTGTTAATGATTTTAAATTTTGCGCGTATTGATTTGATTGGTCACTATAGTAACCCAATGATACCATAACACTGTGGAAATCAAAAAATGGCAGAATGGGATTTAACCTCAAAATTGGGCCGATATTTGGACCGGCATTTGGTGTTTCCGCTTTTGGAATTTCTCACTGTTAAAGGGGTGAGTGAATTAATCACATTTTAGCACTAAATTATCATCATTTAATGAATCGGACATTTCCAAATGAACGGCCTCCGCCATGTGCTTCATTGACACGTGTCATGACATTATTAATATAATGATATATGATCAATTGTTGCAGATATATGATGAGCGCGAATTACTTTTGGGGAAACTGAATCTATTGTCGAACACAAATATGGTGGACTTTGCCATTGATGTGTACCAACAATTGTATCCCACTGAAAAGACACCGGATTCGTTATACGACAAACGTCTGGAGGTTGTGTCGGAACTGAAGGAGAAACAGACGATCACCGACCCTATTTTCGAGATTTTTTGCAAACCGGAGGTGACCAAAGAAATTGAACAGTCACGCGACAGTAAAGCTCTGATGGAGTTTCTGCAGACGAAATATGATGTATGACATGATATTTATGTTTAAATTGTATTGTATTGTATTGTATTTGTATTACATTTGTATTATATTTAACCATAGTTTAAACCGGAAATGGTCGATAACGTATATAATTTCGCGAAATTCCAATACGAATGCGGTAATTATTCGGGCGCCGCTCAATATCTGTCGTCGCATCGGCTGTTAATATCCACGAACGACAAGAATTATCTGAACGGTTTATGGGGGAAATTAGCATCGGAGATTCTGATGCAACAATGGGAAAATGCACTCGAAGATCTCAACAGACTTAAGGAGTACATCGATACGATGCAATTCCCGTCGTCACTGCACTCTCTTCAACAACGAACGTGGTTAATTCATTGGAGTTTATTCGTCTTTTTCAATCACCCGCAGGGACGTGAATTGCTCATTGACATGTTTCTCGAGAAGAAAGGGCCGTACCAAAAGCAACAGCCCTATCTTAATGCTATACAAACGATGTGCCCGCACATACTTCGTTATTTGACCACTGCTGTCATAACGAATCGTCAGCGAAGACAGTATATGAAAGAATTGGTTAAAGTGATTCAACAGGAATCATATACGTACAGAGATCCGATAACTGAATTTGTTGAATGTCTTTACGTTAATTTTGATTTTGACGGCGCTCAGAGAAAGTTAAGGGAATGCGAAACCGTTTTGGATAATGACTTCTTTTTAGTCGCGTGTTTAGATGATTTCATTGAGAATGCACGATTATTCATTTTCGAGACGTTTTGTCAGATACACGAATGCATTTCCATTAAGTAAATTACATAATTAATGTAATTAAGATTAATGAATGTCTAATTATGATTGATTTGCAGTATGTTAGCGGAGAAACTGAATATGACCCCAGAAGATGCAGAACGTTGGATCGTGAATCTGATTCGCAACGCACGACTCGACGCGAAAATCGACTCGAAGTTCGGGCACGTGGTGATGGGCACTCAAGCGGTGTCTCAGTACCAACAGTTGATTGAGAAGACTAAAGCCATGGCCATTCGAACTCAGGTATTAGCGATGAATATTGAGAAGAAAATACACTCAAATTCCGAAAGGAACATGTGGAATGGCGATTGGAATGGAATTTAGGGTTAGGAATTTATAAATAATGATAAAAATATTTTTAATTTATTGCATCTTTCAATAAATTGAAAAAATTTGTAATAAAACATGATAATTGAATGAAATAATGAATGAATGATTGTATTGAATTAAATGAGTTCTCCACAATTGGCGATTATAACTTTTTTCGTGGGTTTTCCGTTTTTGGTGCCGCACTGTTCGATTCTCTTGACCACTTCCATGCCCTGAATGACCTGACCAAACACCACGTGTTTATTGTCTAACCATTCGGTTCTCGCGGTCGTGAGAAAGAATTGTGATCCGTTACTATTTGGTCCTGAATTAGCCATTGAAA
>LBFL01037075.1:11873-27171 GCA_000988845.1 Hypochthonius rufulus
CAGTCTGACAACTTTTTTCATGATCATTGGTGGGATCATTATCATGTTACGCAATCAAATTGCTGTTGAAATGAGGTCCTTCATTTAAGTATTTACAGGGTGAGCATTACCATCACCATCATCATCATCATCAAACTTAGGTTTTAATGTATGTACAAAGTTTGCGATTATGTTACGCAACAAAACAACTTTTGCTGTGAAAAATCATTAAATTACAATTAAATTTATACTCCTAATTTTTTATATTACAGAGTGCGGTTTAATTCATTAAATATCTTAAGATTGTAACATATTAAAGTCTTAAAAACTTTTTTTGAGGTAAGATCGTAGATTATATTAATTAATTAATTAATAACTGTCTTATCACTCATATGAAAATATGCGACTAATGACTCAATTAATACTTTTAAAAAACTTTTTATTAGCATTTAAAAAACTATTACACTCATAATGTCAGACTATAAGTGGCACATTTGCATAATCTCCAGTCTCGTGTTTTGATGATTGTTAAATTGGATTTAAATTTTAAATCCCAAACTGTGTAATGCAATGTGAAGGCATTGAGGCCAATAGCAGGGGCATGGCGATTTGCTTATGGCAAATGAATTCTCTTGAGTATGACTTAACATTAACATGAATTCATTTGTGGCAGTGCATAGTTATTAAGGATAACATTTTTCAAAGTCCTTAAAGAATTTCAAAGGAAACGTCTGTTGCCCCATAATATCAATTCTTAATGCGCACTTTGAAGAGTTAACTATTGTAAAGTGCGGTGTCTTTAACTAATGCTATGCCATTGGGATACAAATATAAATCGCAAACCGCATGAACTCGATTCTGATTGTTAAGAATTGAATTGTCTATGAATTGATAATCAATCAGTACGACTCAGTTCTGCATTCACAATGGGATAGGTCCTGATTTTCCTCAGCGGTATATTTTCTTTTTATTTTATTATCATAGTATGCTGTACTCGCATATTGTTGCAATGTAAGGATACATTCATCATTTGCCTATTCTTATTGTACTCATCTCATTTAAAACTCATTTAGAAGTTAATCTCAATTCTAAATCTAGAATTTCATATATCCAAAGGCCCTACCATTGTGTTTATTCAATATTTTGCATAACTATTTTCAAGGTTTTGGTCCAATCATAATCTGAATCCTTTTTTAGGTGCTTAATTTTTGTTCTCTTTAAATGGATAATATTCATACATATCGCATCACAGACCCAACAGCAGACTGTCTGTTAACATACCTTTAGTTTAGTGCTAAAAATGTGGTCAATAGTATTAGCATAATGTTAATGCAATAGTCGATGAATCAGAGCCTATGAATTGATTTTTAACTTTAGTTCAACGCAATTAGTTTTTTGTGGCGATTGCGTCTTAAATGCCGTTTTATGTTCACTGCTCAATTGATGGTCGCATATGGCAACTGCAACTGAAGTCATTTGAGAGTTGATGATTTTGATGCGGTCATCATATCATCACCACCATAGCAGCATATCACATCATACGACGGAACCCACTTGTGGATCAAAGTGATTAAGCAACTGATGTGATTTGTTTCTTCACGAGTATTTACTTCATATATATATATAACTAAAAGTACTTAATATAGTTTTATGATACTGTTCTGGAACTGTTCCTACGCATTTCTCCATTAACTTATTTCATTACAATTTGCAATTAATAATTCAAATATGAATATATGAATATATTTTTCTACGAAATGTTTCATAATATAAATATATAAATATATAATACAAAATATTTTCAATATTATTTTTCTATATCCGCATATACCTTTGTTTAGCGCGTTTCGAACATTAATTTAGGATAAACATTTTTTATGAAATCACATGAAATCGTATGCCTTTTTTGGTGTGAGTGTATGTGTATGTGTACCCACTTAAGTGCTATCATCACGAACCAATATACAATTACCGGCATTATTAAATTACCATTTATTGGGCCTTTGGTCTGTATTTCGTTCATTCTCTATAATTACATACACACATACATCGTTTTTCATCATTTTTAGTGTTTAACTAAAAACGTGATTAATTGTGCTTTTAGCACAGAAAATCCATTTGAATAATGCCTTTAACCAAAAGTAAAGTGAACGTTTGTCACGGAAGCAGGTAATTCATAATATTTGCTTACATTTGGGTCCGCAAATGTTGGGCCCGGATAATACGAGTATCACTGTATTAGCATTATGGGATCGAAAATTAATTTGCATTTAATATTACTATTATGATGATGAGTATTATTGACTTTAATATGGGTTATGCTCCCGTTTCGTGATAATTGCATATCCCTTACTTATCCTGTTTTGTCTGTTTACGCAGATCTGTCAGCAATTATTTAGGTCCATAACCATAACCATAATCACACAATTGGAATCCTCTTTTAGAATTAGTGAAAAATTGTTGAACCGTAATTGTTGAACCGCAAATATAATTATATAATTGATGAGATTAGCGTGTCGAACGACAGTTAAACGAAAGTTCAAATCACTTTTTTCTTTAACTTTTCTTTTGGAATATTATCACTTTACATGGAATGTTATCTTTTAAGGGCTTAACACTTAACGGGTTTATACTGACAAAATTGTGAGTAAATTTTCTTGGGGTTGTAATTTGATGTGGTCCTTTGAGCATTTAGAGTTTTTACTCAAAATGGACTTTTATTTGAGGTCATACGGTAATGATCATATTATTGAAAAACATTATACAAATCTTTGGGTTTATCACTCTCTTTGAGGGTACTCATTTCTATCAATAAGATTATGATGACTGAATATGGTTTATGTCACTGCATAATAAAGATAGTAAATTGTGCCATTATCATTGACCGGAAATATCTAATGATGACTCTGGCAATTGAGTAATGATAATATCCAAACCCATAATCATCAATTGTGTGTGAAGAAATTGGAGGACACAAAAGTGCACTTCAAACACATTGAATTGATGCTGTTAATGCTGTTAATACTTATGATAAATGTACATAATGAAAAGACTGACATAACTAACAGCGTAATTCAGCCGATCATCATCATTAGCTTATTATTGTTATTTGTCGCGTCTCCGTTTTGAGGGTTAATGATTTTAATGATTTTCTTTATTCAGAAATATAATTAATGCTAAAGTTTAAAAGTTCTTTAATTTCTTAATGATAATAGTGAAGGATAAATTCAATAGTAATTATAATGATTATTTTAATGGTTAACCCTTTCATTTTTACAGGTCACCATTGGATCCGAAGAATCTGAACGGATCAATCAGTAGTATTTCAATATCAATTGATCAAAAATCCATGGGGAAAAGTATAGAATCGAATACCGATGTCCGAAAACCCTCGAGGAGTTTGTACCTCGCAGCGGCGTCAGCACTCATGGGGGCAATATGCATGGGGACT
This sequence comes from Hypochthonius rufulus, assembly GCA_000988845.1. Classification (NCBI taxonomy): domain Eukaryota; kingdom Metazoa; phylum Arthropoda; class Arachnida; order Sarcoptiformes; family Hypochthoniidae; genus Hypochthonius; species Hypochthonius rufulus. The sequence continues at coordinate 15,304 of LBFL01037075.1, forward strand.
GTCCTCGGATGGACTGCGCCAGCGTTTGATGATATGGAAAGAGTCGATAGTGAACCGCGGTTAACAATAGAGGACAAAAATATAAAAACATGGATCGGGAGCAGCATGACCTTAGGTGCACTCGTGGGTGCATTAGCAGCGGGTACAGATATATCTTTATTGCATATCAATTGAAATGCCATTGAGTTAATCTCTTATCCAATTAAACAGGTCCACTGTCACAATATATCGGTAGGAGAATATCCCTGATAATCTACGGTCTTCCATTTACATTGGGATGGTTCCTGTTGTTCTTCTCGAAAAGCACGACGGCACTTCTAATCGGACGAATAATTACGGGTATTTGTGCGGGTCTCGTATCAGGAACTGCTCCGACATATGTGATTGAAATATCGACTCCGAATGTTCGCGGTCTCTTAGGAACGTGTTTTCAGGTAATATAATCCTCTTCCGCGTGTAATTCAATATTATTTATCTTCACTCACAGCTCTGTGTCACCATCGGTATTTTGATGGTATACGTATTCGGCTCATTTTTAACATGGAATTGGTTATGTATCGTGTGTCTTATTCCAGGATTATTAATGTCCATAATGATGTTTCGAATGCCCGAAACTCCGATTTGGCTTTTGACAAAATCAAAACGAATGAATCATTCGAAAGGCTCAAAAGTGGAAATTTCACTCTCACGTTTGAGACATAAAACAAATGATAATGAATCCGAATTATTACAATTGGTACAACAGGCTGAGGACGCAAAACACATGTCCGGGTTTAATATGCAACAATTGAAGAGACCCGATGTTTATAAACCATTTTCATTCGCATTGTTACTTATGTTTTTTCAACAATTTTCTGGCATTAATGCCGTTATGTTTTACGCGACTGATATCTTCAAAGACGCGGGTTCCACAATTAAACCGAGTGTAGCAACTATCATAGTAGGAACTGCTCAAGTAATAGCCACAGTCGTGGGAAGTCTTTTGGTTGATAGACTCGGGAGGAAAATACTTTTAGTTGTGTCATCCGTCGGACACGTCATTAGTTTGGGCGTTTTAGGGATTTACTATCACCAAACATCGGGGTCTTCAGGTGACAGTAGCTGGGGATGGGTCCCGGTCTTTTGTCTTGTGGTGTTTATCATATCATTTTCCATTGGAATGGGACCGATTCCGTGGATGATGATCCCCGAAATGACCCCGAACTTTGCCCGAAGTGCCATCACCGCAATTTCGACAGCGCTCAATTGGACAGTTGCGTTTATCATAACAAAGAACTTTGAAGATATAAAGGATTTCGCCACAAAACACGGCACATTTTGGATATTTGCGGGAACATCATTGGTATGCATTGGATTTGTCATATATTTTCTACCGGAGACAAAAGGGATTTCAGTTGATGAAATACAAAAGATATTTCTCGGCGGACGGACTCTGCCAAAGAGTGTCCCGACTGAGCATGCATTAAGTTCAGATGCCACTGTCAAAGATTCTGTCGCAGGATTAAACGAATCTGATAAAGTAATAGAGATGAAGAGATATGCAGTAACTGATGCCCTACAGGATGCCTCATCAAAGTGAGGGACATCCACAGGACTACAGAAAGGAATTTGAGGAAACGCAGATGCGTCTTTCGCGGGTGAAATGTTTCGGTAAACCTAAAAACACATTTTTAAATATGATGCTTAACTGTGCCTTAATACAGAATTTTTTATTATTACCTTTGGTATATACATTTTCCATTTTACATGCGTTTATCTTTTAATTAATTAAGTGTATTATTGTTATACAAATGTTTGACAAATATTTTCAAAATATTTTAATACGGAATTTTATATACAAAAGTTGAATGATTTAACATGTGTTATCATTATATTGTATAAGTAATTCATGTACTCATGTCTATGTTCATAATTATATTCTTAAACATTATCATTCTAAAGGTGTAATGACATTCGGCGATTGGGGATATCTCATTTATCATAATTAGTTAATGAGATAATTGCTCAATTCATAATACTATCCGATTGTAGAAGATAATTAAAAACTACGCACATATTGTGCCGACACTATAATTGCCGAACTATAATTATACACTTTCACATACACATAATTAAAAAATCTTTTGGCATTAATAATGTCCCAATTGAAGTAAACACGTTAATTGCGAATTTCTTTTGTTGAAACGCCACGGGAATTCTAATCACAGGTTAGTGAAGATTAACTTACAATGTTTGTTTTATTATGCTCTTTTCCTTCTTTGGCATAGGGTCTGACCCTTGACCCTCGGAGCAGGAAAATAGTTAATAGTCTTTGCATTTTAAGACATTCCCAATCGCTTCTTCAGTCTCTTCGTATGATAACTCTCATAGACACAAATTGGTAATTGGGGTATCGTAGTAATGCGCTTCCCATGTTTGTGCATTATATTATTGAAGACAGTGAAACTAAGGAACAGTGTGCAGGGAACAGGTGTGTGTTAAGGTACAATCATAGGTAAATCCTTCAAATGTCATACAAATAAATAAGAGAAAAGAGAATTTGAGTTAAGGGGGAATGGGGACACATAAGTACAACATTGCTATGGGCCAATAATGCACTAGAATTACATTGTATTGCGATAAGTGAAGTCAGTACAAATAAAGGTGCCGCTCAACTCTGTCAATTCACCGAAATTTTATTCGTTATGTACCTGCACATTGTTGTGAATACGGCACCTGCGAATGCATGTGTGTGGTCGAATATGGCGTTTCGGTATTGCACGTGTTCGAGTCTCTGAAATCTATTGTATTAATTGGTAGTGTCGTCAGTGCCAAAACCCGAGAGGTCATTCCACCACTGATCGGTAACACGGGTTTGCGTTTAGAATCGTGCCGATTGTGACCGAATGTCGGTTGCATCGTAAGACTCACAGACTCTGTTGAAGATAATGATGAGAGTGATGATGATGACTGTGGTGGAAGGGTGTTCCGTGTCTGCACTCCGCGCATAAACGAAGGCGAATGAGTTGCACAATTGACTGGTGAAGCGCAATCGTCATGTTTGCGATCGGCGAATTTAAACTTTTCAGCACCCGGCAATTTTGGAGGTTTCATTGTAATTAAGTGTTATGATTGTCTTTACATATAATTATAGTCAAATTAACTTTAAACATAACTTTAAACACAACTTTAAACACTTAAACTTTCACAAAACTGTCGTATTAAATGCTAATATAAGCACAAAATTTGTTCTTTTTACACGACAATTTTTTACGTTATAATGACTCACCATACGCAGCTGAATACGTTCATAGTTCGTTAAGTCTCAACAACAGTCGGCAATTATCATTGGCGATAACATACGTATGAAGTTACACATGACTCAATCCATTTCCTTAGCACTGCGTAATGATCGTTAACATTGCCTTTAAATTTCTATTTTATTCGCATTAAGACTTTCACATCTGAAGGTAATATACACGTACACATATAATTGAAATGTAATATTTTCCTTTAATGTCTCTTCAGTTGAGTCACATACACTCGCGAAATTCTCTTTTTAGCCCATCGAAAGATGCATTTCCATGACACATGACATTGCATCGCATCGCATCCTCACAAAAGTTCCTCTCCAAATACTCTCACTCTCCCGTCATTGAGATGTTCCATTACCATTACCCATTAACATTGGCATTGATACTGTTCTTAGAACATACATGTCCTGTTCGTGTAAACTTAAACTTTAAAAGGCTCATTCACTTGTGTTTAGAAATTTCTCTCTTCTCATAGTCACACATAAGTTCCCTCTCGAAAATTTTAAGGAATCGACCATCAGAAAACGCCTCTTAAGGAGGGAAGACATTCGTGTGTGCCGAGTGATACCATTGGATGCGTCGAATCCACTGAATTCAACATTTACATTTAAACTAAAGTTAACTTTAGTTAAGGAAAGAAATTAAATTGACGCTGTGAGTAGAGATAGAACTGTTGTAACCTGTTTTTTTACAACGATTATACCATTATTTTTATTATGTTTAAATTTTTTTAAATCTATTCTCACACATACGTCCTGAAATTTAAAATCCCCCCGTGGTTAAAGCACCACTGTTTGGTTGTCTCTCGTCTCCGATACTAATTATGAAAAAGAGAAAAAAATTACGTAACCATTAGTGGAATGTTGAGGGTCGAAATGTTGAGAATTGATGAGTGAGAGAAGAGAGAGCGGAGTAAAGAAAGTGAAAATGGGGGACCCAAAAATAGTGAAAGTGTATTTAGAAAGTGCAATTGAAGTGATAAATCACATTACAACCCCATACCAATTACAACCCCATACCAATTACATTACGTGCCCACCGCCCAATACTGCCGCTGCCCACTGTCATATAAATTTTATTGTGGTGGGGTCATAAGCGGATATGTAATTTATTTCCAGTCAAATGAATTGATCCGCGGTAAACATAAACATAGCAGTTCATTGTAAGTCATACACAATACCAACCCAAACATATCATACTCCTTTTTCAAGAAGAAGCAATAGAATTATATTATCATTGCTCAAAGAGCACCGCTGCTTTATTTCGGAACCAATGGGATAGGGGTGAAGAGACCACCAATGCTTATGCAACACGCATACCATCGCAATGAATCTGTGTTTATCCAAAGGGATGTTTTTGTGAATATCACAATAAACTTTATAAGAATTACACTTATAAATAGCGATTGTGTGAGTCACTGTTTGATATTTCTATAAATTGATGTATAAACTGATGCATAATATAATACGGATTTGAAATACAATACTTAGAAATATCTTCACTCTTTACATTGACATATCATCGCATGTGATAACTCCAGAATATCCTGTTACTTGATTCTGGCATAAAAGTTGTCCCGCGAATGTGTGTGGGAACATTACTCAATGACTTCTGTTATGTCTTTTCTTCCCCATAGTTTTTCATGATGATCGTAACTGTCCTTTGACTGAATGCATATTTTTCAAAGACCACACCCGCAATGAAATGCCGGTACTGTAATGCAAGATGATGCGATTTGGAGGGGGTCCATTGAAGGGGACCCATTCCAATGCCCGTTAATAATTATAAAGAAAAGCATATTCGTTACGGTAATGGTAATTCCTAAATATTTCTGCGGTGTTACTTCACAGTTATAGGATCAACACAATTGTCGGCTGTCAAATGGCATTTCAACGGATATTCATTTAAATTGTATTGAAGCATTTAAGTCTGTCCATTCCCAAGCAATTGCTGTGTTATCAGCAATCAATTGGGCAGACAGAGACGCCACCGATGACTGAATACGTTCTTAACGTGAAAACGTTTGATCCGCTTCATGTTCATCGTCTCTTTTCTCTTTCCCTGTACATGTGAGTTATAACGATGGTATATCTGATAGTATTTAACCTCATACATGCAGTTCCTCAAATCAAAAGTGCAAAAGTGGTCTCTGCCTTAAGGAAACATCGGATCACTGCTGTTGATCACTTATAAACTCTTATGTATATGTATGATGGATTTGTGGGACGGGAGTACATTTAAGTATATTATTGAAGTGAGTGAAGTTTAAACGAAATTACGCTAAAAAAGGTCCGTAAGAGAATAATAACAAAAGACCCACAGTGTCAATGGCTTCGTTTTAACAGTACACTTTATTTTCTTTATTTCCCATTCCTTACTTCATTCTCACACTTATTTAGCGAACCGCTGACGTCAGTTTAAACTTTTAGAACTCAAAAGTCTCCATTCATTTCTATTTTAGCATTTGTGGCACATTATTTGGAGAGAGAAGAAGAGGGGCATCGAAGAGATCGGTACAATCTTAAGACATGATAAAGTAAAAAGCATTTCGTGACGATCCGAAGATCTTTATTCAATAGAATTATCAGATCCGATGCAAGATTGTTATACACCATATGTACCGTCAGCGCTTTATTCATTTCAATTGATTGAAATGTTCAGTAATCTTTACACGTTCAGTGTACCAAACGTGTAATAATATAGTAATACCGGTATTGGGATTTACAAAAATTTTGCTGTCTGTGGTCGATTAATGCATTTCTCTGATTCGGGTTAAAAGCATTTATTATATTAAACACCGCTTCTTTAGTATGCAATGGATATGACTTACGGCATTGAGACAGACATAAAAATGCCATTTGAGATACATTTACATTAGTCACGGTTTAGATATTAAATATTAATTATAAAGTGATTAACGAACGCCTTTTCAAGGAATGGCCCGTAATTAGTCCTTTGATCGTCCTTCGCTAAGTGATAGTATATTTTATTCATTTATATTGATATTTATTTATGAGGAAAAAAGAAAGTTAAAAATATAACATTATCAATAGCAGAGGTCAGAGGGTCACTGTGACTTTAATTTAGATACAACTTATATTGTCACGGGTGAAATCGAATACACGCACATTCAAGTGATGAGGCGTATGATCAGATAATTATTAAATTATTAGTTTATACAGAATAACGCGTAATGAATCTTAATTTATGAGTCGTATCACTATAATCGAATTAAATTAAATAAATCATACCATTTCTAGAGGCGAATAATTAATTGATTTACTCATAATGCATTTCGTAGAACTTTATTATAAATGCCAATCACATTCATCAATATATACAAAATTCGTAAAAACGGTTTAATGACTCTTTTGGTATTTGAAATGTTTTTTTAAAAGGAAAATATACATTTAAATTCTAATGTCATTCGTATATTTTTTAAAATTACATAAAGAAAAATGTAATTTCACTGATTTTGTTCAGCATTTTTGTCACGAATGCTCACGTATTGACAATTTCTAATATAATATCTCAAAGGTTTGTCATTCCATTCCCCGGCCCTTCGAATACCGATTCGTTTCCCGATTACGACAGACTCCATATCTATGGCATCACCCGCCTCAAGCCAAATATCGTCACAATCGGTGATATCCAATTTATTGATATTAAATCTATTTATATCCATTGCAATGCATAACTTCGACGGTCCATTTGCTAATTCCTTAAGTTGTAACGGTTTATATTTATGTCCGCATTCAGCACATTGACCATCGTGAGTGTGATGCTTCGTCAGTGCGGCGTGTCTCAATGAACGCATCTGTGGAATGCCTTCGATCGGTTCCAATGCTCTGATGAGAACGGCCATTCCTTCGCCATATGCGGAGATATTGAAACAGTGATACATACCGTAAGTGAAATAAACATAACATGTTCCGGGAGACATATACATTGGCTCATTACGCGGTGTGCGCCGTCCGCCGTACGTGTGACACGCGGCATCATCAATACCCAAATATGATTCTGTTTCAACGATTTTACCCTTTAATATCACTCCCGTTTCTGGTAATTTCCGGCATAACACTTGACCCAAAAGACGTTTCGCGAGTTCAATACATGGGATGTCAGCGAAAAATTGCGATGATAATCGTGATGCGGTCGTGAAATAATGCGATGTCAGTGATGGTAATGGATTATCATTGCAATTAATTGCTATTTTTTTCATCGTTTTATATGATTCATCACCACTTTCGGCATCACTTTTTCCATTTTTTCTCATATCTGATCGTTGATTATCATTTTTAACCGTTTTAAACGATCGCTTTAAATGAGTGAATCCTTTAGTTTTAATCATGATAATCATACATTTAAAAAATACGAATGAATTTAATTTGAATTTAAATTGTCACATCAATCATCATCATTCGCAATTCATTTGATGGGACTTTAATAATCATTTATTTCAATTGACATTTCGCAAATTATATTTTTAAAAATTCATTAAAAGAAATTATTATTAAAGAAATGAGAAAATTATTTATTTTTATTTTATTTAAACCAAAAATTGCGAAATAATTTTTAAATTTAAATCTGAGATTTACTAAATTAATAACGTCTAAAATATTCATTCCCCAAAAATATTATTCAATTTTTTCTTAGTGTTTTGAAACTCCCCGAGTATTACAATTACATTATTAATGTATTAAATTTTTATACACATATAAAATTGAATGTCTCGTATCAATACTCTCCGATGCCACAGAACATGAATATTAAAGTAAAAATGATGACGAAATTGTAATAACAGATGTTTTTGCGAATGAAAATACTCACGAAAATCGCATTTATTAATTGATTTTTCATTTAAATTATATAATTTATTATCACAAAAATTTAATGATAAGAGTATAATCAAATGACTTAAACAAAAATGAGTGTTTTAATGCCGTTAACGACAAAAAAGAGGTAAATTTATATCTAAAAACTCAAAAGTGTTTCTCATTGAAATTGTTTATTTTAGTCTCAATCGTATCGTATTTTCTTCATTATGTTTGTTTATGGTAATATTTGTTTATCGAACATCTAAAGTTTGAATCGCGATAATCACCGATTCGTTTCATGTAATGTACACTTACGTATGGTGCTGTGAAACTACTTTTGTCTGCATTTATCAGAAATACGATTCGTATGATCGTTAATCACTGACCCAAAATTGTGTCATAATCAGTGATTAATGAACGAATCGAAAAGGAAATGTCTGAATGCGTATGAAATGAAATATATTTATTTAACTGATATTTAACTGATATGAGAGCATTTATGGTATTTTATGTGTTAATGTAAATCGTTAATCTTTAGAAAAAAATTGTATTTAAATATCATATCATTTGATAAATCACTTATAATTATGTCAAACGATACGCCATTAGAGGTCAGTGACGAGAATTCCCCGACGGTGACGACACCATTGGTCAGGAGCGACCATAATATTAATTATCTACAAAACCCGTACTTTACTCATCCCGACATTCGCCGTCTGACGTCATCCGGTGGCACATTTGATAATAGCACATCTTTAGGGTCATCTGCACAATCAGAATCGAGTATCCGACGGCCGTTTCATTACCCCCCGGATCAACGTAATGTCGGACGCGTACGATTTAATGGTGATTCGGATGCGAGTATCATGTACAATCGCGTCAAATATTACAATCGTCTAATGGGAGGATACCCCTATAGTGCCAAACTGAAGATACCTGATCATGTGATTCCGTTCTATTTCCTCATCCCCCGCATCCCCTTACCGATTCCACTTGCGCCGGAATCGATGAATCCCGTCAAAAAACAGAACAGTATCGTTACCATATTTGCGATTTGGAATATGTTAATGGGGACATCCCTATTGTGCCTCCCGTGGGCACTGCACAAAGCGGGTCTATTAACGGGTATCATCGTACTCCTGTTCATGGTATTCATATGTTTTTACACCGCCGATTTAATCATTGCGATTCCAAAATTAGCAAAAATCAGAGTTTTGGAATTTAGTGACGCCGTATATCATTTGCTCGGACGATGGGCGCATGTAATTAGTATATTCTCGTCACTGACCACAATCACCGGGGGATGCATTGTTTATTGGGTTTTGTTAAGCAATTTCATGTATCAGATCGGAACATTCATATATGAAGTGTCATTTCAAAACATGACAATCGGTACAAATTTTTCGGAAGTGATTTGTGTCAATGACGGTTTAGATATCAAATCAATAGTTTCACATAATACGAGTTCAAATACTACGGACATTCCACCGAAAAGTGATATATTTTATACATATTGGGATTTGGACGGAACCGTCCCTTTCATAATGGCAGTATTACTAACTCCTGTGATAACTCTGAAATCCGTCAATTTATTCATGAAGTTCAATGTCGTGGGGAGTCTCTCAGTCACTTATTTACTTATATTCTCCGCTTACAAATGTTGGAAATGGGGAATCATTAATATCGACGTCACCGATTTGAATTCACCACTTTATACCCCTCTAAATAATTGGGAATTCCCCACAATGACCGGTGTCCTGTCACTGGCATTATTCATACATAATTTGATCCTATCATTACTGAGCACACAGAAAAACCCCGAAAACAATAGACGGGATTTGGGAATCGCTTACGTTCTCGTGGGGTTCACGTATCTGTTCATCGGGTGTGTCATATATTTAAGTTTTCCAATATCCAAAGACTGCATTCGCGACAATTTCCTCAATAACTTTCAAAGTAATGATATTCTGGCATTTGTGACACGCGTATTTCTCTTCTTTCAGGTCGTGTCACTCTTCCCATTACTTGTGTATATGTTGCGTCTTCAGGTGATGCATTTGGTGATACCCCACACCACTCCCGGTTACATTCATATATTAAGTCTGAATGTCGTATTAATAACCGTATGCATAGCATTTGCTGTTTATTTCCCACGCATTGGAACAATAATACGTTACACCGGAGCATTTTCAGGTTTTGTGTTCATATTTTCGTTTCCCCCATTAGCATATTTGAAAGCCAAAAAGATCAGTGGTGACAGAGTATCACTCTTCGAAACTATTTTTCTATATATGATTATTACCTTCGGATTTTGTAATTGTTTAGGACAATTTTTAGTCAAATAATTTAGTTATATAATTAATTATAATTATTATTGTGTCAGCTCTTAGATAATTGTTATACTTTTATATATAATTAATAAATATCACGATTTTCTATAGAATTTACAAACATATTTTATTTTTTATATGCATTTATGTATATGTATCAAATATTTGTCTCAATCTATAATGATATACCATAGCCTCAGGCAGAGTTTTGACTGTCTTTATAATATTTTCCAACTCAGAACACGTCCCTGTAATTTGCCCCTCAATATGATTGGATTTGGACCCTGCAATGGTATTTGAATCTGCATCTACATTAATGAGATGATATAAGAGAGTTTTTTATAGCCTAAAAGTTGAATATTGAAAAGAAAGGTGAAGGTAATGACGATCCTTTCAATAATTACAGAGTCAATGTCTTATCGCTATAAAGAAGAGCTCCACAATTGCATAACTAACTCTTTGTCTAAAGCGGACTGAACTAAAATATGCATAATTTAAGACTAATTATATTGTCACTAACTTTATGCTTATCTTTATTAATTACGTGCGTCGATAGCGGATACGGTGAGTTAATTCCGTAATAATTTATTATAATTTTAATGATACGTGTTTTATTTATGGTCTCATGACCAAGTAATTTGTCACACGGTTCAAGTTTTAGCAAATTTGTCATTTCCTTTTGCCGTTGTAATTAATTTTCAGATGGAAATCTCGACTTTGGCTATAGGGTGGTCTGTTACTATTCCGTGGTGGGTTCGTGGTACCGTCGCGGCCGTGCGATGTATCTTCCGAGTGATGTTGACACACATCTATGTACTCATATAATTTATAAGTACGCCATTCTCGACCCGACGACACTCACGGCCGGCTCCAGTGACGAATGGGCTGACATCGACAATGGTCTATACAAACGGGTCACGGAATTAAAATCGGAAAATCCTTCACTTAAAGTTATGCTTTCATTGGGAGGGTGCGAAGAATCGAGCGAAAAGTATTCAAAACTTGTGTCAAGTTCCAAGTATAGGAAAGCATTTGTCGAGGGAATCGTCATGTTTCTTAAATATCATTCATTCGATGGTATTTGCACATTTGACATTTGACACAATTTCTTTGACTAATGTTTTATTTGATACGAATTTACAAATGCAAATCATTTTATGGTTAATTTTATTTGAATGCTCAAATATTTCATATTTACGGATGACAGTTATTTGCATGTAAAAAATGGTTATGGTAATTGACATGAAAAATTTGCCATCATTAGTATAATTTGATAATTATTATTTATTATGAATGATAATATCTAAGGTCTCGATTTTGCATGGTTTTACCCCTCGTGTTGGAACTATGGTAAGGATTGTGGCAATAGTCACAAAGATGATAAGAGAAACACTGTACTGTTAATACGGGAATTGAGAGAAGCATTTG
>LBFL01037353.1:0-11706 GCA_000988845.1 Hypochthonius rufulus
CAGACCGTATTTGGCTTTTGACAGCGTTCTTTGTGAGGCTCTTCAGCATAATCTCCCCCAAATCCAACCGCCGCCACACGAAACCACTTACATTTACCCGTATCCGAAAGTAGTTTTTCGTCTCTTTGATTATACTGATTGTGCGGAGGGACCGCTATTGCCGGGAGCCCATTCTATTGAACGATATCTGATTGAAGAGCATTTGCGATGGATTCTCGATAATAATTATACCGATCGAAAGGATTGGTAATTGAGTGTTGATTGTCACAAAATACAATTAATTGATTTTTAAAATTATTTTAATAGTGCCGCCGCTTTATTGAGTTTCCCGGGAAAACACAAAATACCATTGGAATATATGATGGTTGAGGTAATATTTTCGGAATTATTTGCTTTACCTGCGAATAAGTACATTGAGATATATTACGGATCACTTCTGCTTGAGCTGTGCAAACTCCAGCCGAGCACATTGCCACAAGTGGTATGTCATTAATTTATTATTAATGTTAATTTATTTGTAATTTATAAATATCTTTAACCGCCATAAGTTGGCACAGGCCGTTGAACTGTTGTTTGAGCGATTGGATACAATGAACACAGCGTGTATCGATCGGTTCGCATCATGGTTTGCGTATCATTTAAGCAATTTCCAATTCAGATGGAGTTGGGAGGATTGGAGCAGCGCCCTCAGTTTGGACCCCCTCCACCCCAAACCTAAGTTTATCAGAGAAACCCTAATTAAATCGATTCGACTCTCGTATCATCAGAGGATTTTCGATTTGGTTCCTGAGTCATTCCGGGAATTGATTGGTGATGCTCCCGGTCCTACAAATAAGTACAGTGCCGAAGGTGCGGGTTCATTGCCGGGCACTATTTTTGCACATTCACTCATCTCTGCTATTAAATCGAAATGTTCTCCCGAAGAAGCGATGAGTGTTTTGAAGGAAATGCCGAACCCATTACTTGAAACTGAAGATGGTAATGGAAAATGCGGTATATTTTAATTGATTATTTATTTTTTTTTAATTAACAGAACCGAATCATCATCCATTAAAAATTGACGTATTCATTAATATACTTCTAAATCTCGCATCAAAATCGTTCACTCATTGTTTCTCGGCCCTCACAAAGTAAACATATTTCGATTTATGACTTTATTGGTGATTTTATTCATTATCCTATAGATTTAATTCGTCATTAAAAGAATTGAGCACATCAGAAGATGCACAGATTTGTATTCTAAAGAGTGTGTTCGAAGTTTGGATAAAACATCATCAGGTAATTGATTCATTCGGCTAAACATTGATTATAATTGATTTATTATTATTATTATTATTATTATTATGTTATCTTTTTATTAGTTAATCATCTTTATAGTCGATTCATTACTAAAGGCGGAAATTATTGAATGCGCTGCTGTTGCAAATTGGATATTTTCGAAAGAAAATAGTAACGAATTTATGAAGTAATTAATGATTTTATGGTAAACAAAAATATAATTGCGTAATATCTTAGATCATATACATGGGAACTGCTCCATGCAACAATTAGACGTACAATTAAGACAGTCGAGAGATATCAAACAGAACTCGATGATGGAAGAGAAAAACTACAAAAGGTAATTCTGTTTAACTATTATCATCACATATATTTATTTATAATTTAATAACAGATCGAATCAGGGAATTTGGTTGACGAATCAGAAGCGCCGACAGAAGAAATGATCGAACGAATGGAGGAACGTCTTGAGGCTGCACAATCGGATCAGAAAAATCTTTTTCTTATCATGTTTCAGCGGTTTATAATGCTACTATCGGAACATATTCAAAATTCCGAAGCTCAGGGGAAGAGTTTTAAGAATCATTGGTTTAGATGGACGATCGGACGATTGCAGCAGATTTTCTTTGAGGTTTGATTTGATTAATTTATGATACATTTAAATATATTTGAATATATTGTACAGCATCACGAACACGTGTTCCGATACGTCTCGACATTCGAGTCACTACTGTTCACTGCAGATCTCGATCAGCACATTCTGCTCATCTTCAAACAATTCTGCTCTTTAAGAGCGTAATTACCTTAAATATTGTCATTATCATTAAAAGTAATTTTGACATTTGATTGTTCTCTTCTTTTTTATTTTATATAATTCCAAATCGTAGATAATATTTACGCATCAATAATAATTTTCATATTCAAAATACCGATAAAAATGGTATATTTGAAAAAATGATTAAATAACAAAGTGTTTATGAAAGTATTTCTCACCCCTACTTAAGTGAGTTGATTACATTGCATTTACTTCATTATTTCATGCTATACTTAAGGGTTTCGAAACTTTTAATAATAATGAATATACATGTACATCTATATGTATATGTATATCTATGACACAATCGCCGAAAACTTAAATTAAAATTGCATTTAAAGTTTAAAACTCAATTTTGTGCATTATCATTAAACACAGTACTTTCTCATTCCCAATAAACAACACATTATCCCATAGGTTATCCTATACCTATACAAATTGATGACAGCCCTATTCATACAGTTGTGTTTCAACACATTTTATCACATGTTTCAATGTGCCAATGCAATGATAACAAATATCATTGTCACATTTTTAGACATTTTTGATATGATTGTATTATATGCGATCGAATTTTTCACTTAAACATTATATTTTAAATAAAAGGGGAGTTTAATATTTGAAATTCGGAATGAAATTAATTGTGGTAATATCAGTGTTTTTGTTATTAAATTATTCTGAATTAATCATCGCGAATCGTCAATTGTCATTCTTAATAAATGAGGAATGCGGTGATAAATGCAATTCGGATAAATCAACGTCCGCAACAAATTTAGTTCATGTTAAATCCGTAGGCACTAATGACACCATTCATTTCTTATGGGGTACAATAAAAGGATCACCTCCGACTATGATCATCGTGCAAACCTCAAACGACTTTCATTTGGATATATCATGGGATAAGTTAATTAATGGTAAAGACATTTCGGGGGCGATTAATTTTACGAAAGGAGAGATAATCAATGCGATCGGAGTTGAGATTTCACGCATTTACTTCTTTTATGATACTGATAAAGTGGGTTCACTCAAACCACAGTATGTCAATCACACCGTTGATGTCGATTGGGATAAGTTTCTATGGAAAAGTGTCAATGGAAGTGTCACTAATGATGCTAATTCGTGTCGCGCAAAATTTGCTCAAAAAAGTAATCATTTTGTTTCGAACGAAACAACTTATACCGGGACAATTGAGTTGGAGATGTATATGAACACAGGTGAAGGGAGAGACGATCAATTGCCTCATTTAATGTATTCCGAACGGAATATGATATTTCAAATAACAGTATCAAATGTGTCGTTAAATGAAAAGGATAATCCTCGTCTTATGACCGATTTAACTATCGCAACACTTTCCAATGAAAAAACTAAAAATTCTGCAGAAATCGAAACAAAAAAGTCAATTGATGATGAATACACTCCGGGAGTGTTCAGCGTATGTTAAACTGCTTTAATATACTGATAATTATTGCAATACTTTTGTCGTTTTAGATTCTTGAAATGAGTTTCAATTCGACTCAACACGACGGTTCGTCTCAAAATGTTTATACTCAATGGAATCCGATCGGTTATAACAAAAAAGAAAAAATCATCGCCAATACCGTTGATGTTGTTAATGATTCCCTTCCTTTAGCTAATGAAAGACTCAATGACAAAAATAAACAATTAAAGGCATTCTTCGGTCCCTTACATTATCATGCTTTTCAATTTCATTTGACTTTCGGTGCCGCTGATGATACCAAAAATTATTATTCAGATACAAATTACACTACATTTTCATTTTCCACTGGACTCGGGTCACCGCCGGAACAAAAATTGTCATTTTTAGTACAAATGATAATTCTCGTGGGCTTTGGTCTGCCATTACTGGTAATGGCTTTAAGTGCCGTTTATTTAATTGTAAGAAAAATACGTAAGAAACGATACGATGATTTATTGTTAAGCCGCGAAAGTATTGAACAGTCACGTTAATTAATTACGATTATAAAAATTAAATTATATAATTTTTATATTTTTAATTAGTAATACTTATACTGTTATTATGTATAATAAACTAATAAATATGTGATAAAATTAAAAGTTAAAATATAAGTTATTGTTTATTAAGAAAAATTAAGTTATGGAAATGCAATTTAAAAGGGAGATAATCTGATAAATGAGATAAATTATTTTAATTTCATCATAATAAATATTTTTTAAGTTTTTCATCGACTTCTTTAATAAGCGGATCATACTTAGAAATGCCCTCATTTATCAGTTTATCTCTTTCAATCTTTAAACGCGTTAAGATTTCCATTTTATTCTGAGATTTTGTGTTATCTTTTTTATTAATTTCTTTCCCCACAATTTTCGACGCAATTTTTGTTGCATTTGAATTGGTAAAAAGGTTTTCGGGCTGAGCTCTCCCAACACTGTGTGATCGCCTTTCAACACTAAAAATGTAAATATAAGATAAACATAAAATTTTTTACGATAAGAAAAATGAGGTCATCAATAACCACACTTTGCCCTTTACATAAACAATTTACTTTATTCTTATTGATATTAATTATGTGCTAATTTTTTCATATCGTATATTTCTCAATCAAAAAGTTAAGTATCAATTTATTCAATTTAATTGAATTATTCACTGAATTAATTTTAACGTTAATTTAAAAGTAAATCCTCTAATATATAATTAAATCAATACTTTCCTTAAATGTCAATCAATATTATTGAACGTAAATTGATTATTATGTTCAATAATCGTTACCTAAAGTTATGGATATTGATTTTCGATAAGAAATGAACGAAAATTACCTGTTAACATTTGGTGATTTAAGGGTTCCATTAATATGGTTTCGACCCGTTAATGGCACTTTTTTCGGTGATACATCAGAAGACATTTGATTCGATTTAACGGTACTCGAATATCTCGAATTAGTAACTTTAGGGACCGTTTTTCTTTCATTTATTAACTCTAATTCTTTGATTTTATTATCTTTTTCCTTGAGTTTTCTTTCGAGAAAATAATTTCTCTCCTGAAGTTTCCGCTTTTCATTTTCAATATCCTTAAATTTTTCTTTATCCGTTCCAATTCTTCGTTCATACTGATCTTTAATATCATGCATCGCATTCGATATCTCATCATTAAGCTTTTGAAATCGCATTCCCAATTCTTTTCTCATTTCATTTACTTCTGATTCTTTTGATTGAAGAGACTTTTCTTTTTCGTCCATTTCTTTAATCGTATTCTTTAATTTAAGTTCGAGTTCATTCACATCTTCTAATTTCTTTCTCAATTCATTCTCTTTTAGTGTTAATCTTTCATCAAATTTTTTAGAAAATTGTGATTCTTTATTCTTTAATTCTTCTCTGAACATAATCAATTGTTTGTCTTTCCACAGTTCAATTTCAAGTGCCGCTTCCATTAGTAATTCGTCAATATTTTTCACAAATTGTGGCGATTCAACGATATTAGGACGTGACACACTCACATCGGCCAACTTTTTGGTCTGCGGTATTTCAGTTAAACCGAGATTTTCAAGAGACATAATCACTTGAATCTGTGCAATTTTATTGTTCTCTTCGTTAAGTACCGGAACAAAACAATTTGATATATGTATTTTGTCGCTACCGTTTGGTTCAGCATCTAATACGTGAGACAATTCAATTCGTGCGGTTCCTATAAATGTATTTATTACATTTGTTTCAATTATCTCTATCATCAACGGAATGTTTCGAAACGTTTTCTCTAATTTCGCTTCAGTCGTTGCAAAGTTAAATGAACAAAATCCGTGAGGAATAATCACATCAGAATCGGTTTCTAATTTTATTGGAGGATATGTTTTTATTGAATCAGTATAATCAAAAAATGCATATGAATACTGTAAATAACATGAGTCAATCGGTAGTAAATGTGTATCAGTGACACGAATCGTCCGGAGATCGATTGAAAAGCAAAAATGATTTATTGAATTATCTGATGATTTTAGGGTTTTAATATCGACGCGTTCATTATCAACAGAATTTGACTTTTCCTTAACTCTTCGTTTTCTCTGCGGACTTTTAAGTTGAGGATTAAGAGATTCTTCAATTTCATTAACTGATTCTTTATTTAATTCTATTGATACTCCAATTACAGGATACGGTTCATCAATATTAATCAGTTCATCACTCGGGAGGAGCTGAGAAATGATTAATAAAGCAAAGACATAAATATAAAGAAAATCATTAATTATCATACCATAAATGACCCTTGAATCGGATCGAAACTTTCATTGGCAGTGTTATCATGAAAATTTGTCAATGGTATTGATACGAATCCAAATAAATTGCCGATCCTATCACAAAACTGCACTTCAATGGTCGGGTGAAGTTCAAAATATGCTTTTAATATACTAATGTCTGTCGTGGCGATTTTGAATGACGTTCTTTCCACCGAAAAATCGCATTTATCGATATCATCGAAAAGCTCTGTCTTAATTATGGCACCTAAAAATGTATATCTGAAGTGAAACAATTTTCCATCATTAATTTTTTGCGGATACAAAAACAATTTCCGAAGATTTTCTGCAAATACTATTGTGAATGATACAATAAATTTCTCAGTACAATCGGCATCATTAGAATGTCGTGAGTCCCAAATATGGTAATGACCATTTATTAATTGTACACTGAGATCATTCTCTAAGTCCTGAGACGAAAGTGAAGCTTTAGACATATTTTCAGTTAATACGTGAATGGGTTCATTCATTGATAGAACGTCACTACCGACGGGACTCTCATCACCAATTTCATTACCGATAGCATTGAAATGAGTCATCACATCGCTATTCTCAAACACTTCTCCATTTAATATACTTTTATCGTCGTCACCGCACTTCGTCAACACCAAAGCAATTGACAGCTGCGGTCGTTGATGTGACGATCCGCGATACTTCTGATTGAGAAGGGTTTTCCATTCAAATTTAGGACTTAACGTGTCCTGAGCATTCCTTAAGTCGAGTATCATATAACCAATCAATTGGCGTTGACAATGATCTGCTGAAACGACAAAACATTGCAATTTAATGGGTTTACGTTCGATTCGGAACAAATGGAGACTTTTCCTATCGATTTGATACGCGAGTTCAGTATTCAATTGGGGTCGACATGAGTTATACGGTATCAAATCACTTCGCAATACTTCGTCATTGAAACGCGCTTCGATCAGTAACGATGTCTGTGATTTCACGTTATTTGATGACAGACAAATCTCTGACACCGGAAAATTATCACCCTCTTTAATGGCGATTATTATTAAATAATTTGAATTTTCCATTTGTACTTTATATACAGTTTTTCACCATAAAATGCTCGTATTAAATTGGATCACTCTTATTAATTACCATTTAAATGAATACACTCCCATATGATGCGTGAATGGAAGTGATGTATTATGATGAGGGCCGTAAACATACGTTACTATGGTGATTTGAGAGTGTCACACTTATTATGTAAATTATATAATAACAATATTCGGGTTTTACCGAAATAATCATTCTGAAATTATATTGAAAATATTAGAAAATATTAAATTGAAAATATATATTCATATATATTATCATATTTAATACTTTTGTTTATCAAATTCTGTAGTTATTCATAGCGATTTACTATAATTGAGCCTAAAATTTGGTTAAACCCTTTTATTGAAATCGACAGACATACATGTTTAAGGTGTGGTGACGTCATTGCTTTAAACGAACATACGGGAGAGTCTATTATATGTAAGTTAAGGGATTAGAGTATTCTGCACATAATCCATTGTACTTACACATACAGTGCCACCATAGCCCGACCATAGCAATCCCCATTTGAGCATCTGATGAATGCTCATTTTAAGGTTTATTATGTTCCGATACTATAAATACGATTGATATTGATAATGATGATTAAACAATGCGATTGAGAATCGTTCGGAACATTTAATTGTGAATATTTGCACTGTGATTGTGGTATTTAACGGTACGAAATGCGGGACCGGTTTATGATGAGACTGTCTTTGACTGTAATGCTAACGCAGTGATGCGCCATTTTAGTGTATAAATAATACGAAATGCAATACTATAGAATGTACAATATTTGTCTCATCACCGCACAATTGAATATCTCAAATTAATTATAATTTATTATTATTATTATGATAAATGATAAATGCACATTTTGATAGTGTTTGATTTAAGCCAAAGTTAATCGATCATTTAGCGATTGTCACTCTCATACCCCATCGGTAAGTGAATGACTTTCTTTGTCATGACAGACAATGTAATTGTTTCATATAAAAACCATGACATGTTTATTCATTTGTATTGTTTTTGTATATATTATATTCATTTACATGTAAAGGACGAAATCAACAATCGTCAGAGTCGTACATTTCTGGTGTTCGATACAATTGATGAAAGGATTGTCACGTTTATCATTACCGAAAGAGTTCGGAAGTGTTTAATCAAAATATTACATTATTATTTAGTATTATATATAATATTAATTGATCAATAAGAAGAGTCGCGATGCATTCTCAGGGCAGAGGATCATCTGCGGGCACAAATGGGTCCGGTGTGTTAATGGTCGGCCCCAACTTTAAAGTCGGCAAAAAAATCGGGAGCGGCAATTTTGGGGAACTCCGATTGGGTATGTACAACAATGCCTGACTATTGTTATGGCATTATTTATTATTAATTACAAAAACAATACGATAATTTTGCACTAAAAACAACATAATTTTACATTAAAAAACCGCTTTGATTTTTGACATTTGTGATATATTAACACGTATCGCATGTTCATTAATTAACGCGATTACATACAATTTTGTCAGTTTATTCGTCTCATTTGCGATTCTCCGGTCGGCGATCACAGTCATTGTACGCCGATCCTTCCCTTATACATATATGTATATTTTGTTGTATATTAACCTCTTTAAAATGTTGTAATGCAACACTTAAGGGTCTTATTTTTGTATTCGAATCGCTTTATTATTTACATATAAACGTTACAATAAAGTAAATCACGAAATTGTGAGCCTAAAACTTGAATTATTCGCAATAAATCCTTCCGATATTATAACACATGTTATGTAATTGCATTTTATGTAATTTCGAGTTTAATACCATTCCATTGTTGCCGCAGCAACAGCCTTCATTAAAGCACTTAAGTAAAGCATTAAGATTCTGTCAGTTGTGTTCTTATGATTGCAAAGAAATCATTATCATCTTAAATTGGTTAACGTTAATGTATCAAAAAGCGATGATAAATTAAATTGTGATGTCATGAGTTAGTGGTGTCTACGATTCAATGGGAAAGTCGTACTTTTCTCGTTTTTCAGGTGTATGCATATGTATATGTCGGTCCATGCAATCTCCTAACTCAGGGCGTTATCCAAAGGTGATGCTCTCAATTCTCATTTCCCTTTCAAGTGTTTAGTGTTTGATGCAAATCCGATTCACTTATGTGTACGAAAATGTCACATCAGACGCATTCGTCAAGAAAAAGCCTCATACGTCAGGTGAAATGCGTATGATGCCGATATTTGCGTTCAATTTCATTGTATTGCATCTCTTTTATTCGTTTATTCAATTATTTTAACATCTTTTGGCATCGCCATATATTCATATATATTTATATATATTTCTCAACGAATATAAATGAATCGCCGTTTTCTCGTATAATGCATTTGATTAAAACATTTGGAAGTATAATGTACGATTAAACTATTTTTAATCATTTGATGATAATGAACTGAATACATTTGCATATTGATTAAGATAAATGTAATTATGAATTATTGATTATGATGCATTTAGTGTTAGATGCGTAAAAACATATTTTTGTAAATTTCTATGTCATAATTAAATTAACCTTTACTTGCGTTAACCTTAACATTGTTTAACCGAACGAAACAATTCATTTTGGAAGCACTATGATGAGATTAATGATGTCAGTAAATTTTGGCATAACGCAATAAATTGAATTTATTTAGGCGTATGCATCGGCCCTATTAATTTAGACTTAATGTAAGTAATGTAAGTAATGCTGTCGGAGCACTTCATGTTTGCATTAAATTCTCATGAGTGATTCATGCCAAAAATGTATTATTAACTGCCACTGTACTTTGGAAATGCCAAATTTATGCAAAACGCAATCATCAGCATCTTTCCTTTACTCCACTTTTGAATCTGAATCAATTTTTCCTAAAATTACGACACAATTTTTCCCAGAATTACGACACAATTAAATCTATTCCAAAATTACTAAGTAACGAATGTTTAAGCAAATTGTACATTTTCAGTTTTTAATATTCAATATGTTTAAAAATAACTATAAAAATGTCAAACGTAAACATTAAATGTTATGAAAACTCTGATCCGTTTCTTGATCCTTCAGTTAAATTGTTTTGGAATATTTAATATTAGGGTTATGAGTATATTATGATAATCGACAGAAAATAGAACATTTGAGTGCCATTGAATTACATAAAACCCAATACCAATATATCCCCCATTAACGGAAATCATTTTGTTTTCATTGTAACATTAGGCAAAAATTTGTATAACAATGAACATGTGGCAATTAAATTAGAACCAATGAAGACCAAAGCACCTCAACTTCATTTGGAATACAGATTTTACAAATTACTCGGAAATGTCGGTATGTATCTGATATGTCTATATGTGGATGTTGTTTTGTATGACATGTTTATTGATGTTTACAGACGGAATACCAAAAATTTATTACTTTGGTCCGTGTGGAAAATACAATGCTTTAGTGATGGAATTACTCGGTCCGAGTCTAGAGGATATGTTTGATCTCTGTGATCGTAAATTTTCAACTAAAACAGTCATCCAAATCGCTCTTCAATTGGTAATCCCATTTCTGCATGTTTCATTAACATTAATTTAACATTAATTATTAATTAATTAATATTAATTAATATTAATTGTTTAATTAACCAATAAATTTGCTTTATTTCTCTGGCAACAGTTAACTCGGATAGAATATGTCCATTCAAAAAATCTAATATATCGGGACATAAAACCCGAGAATTTTCTTCTCGGACGGCCGAACTCACGTAAATCAAATGTATTACATATGATCGATTTCGGTTTAGCAAAAGAATATATTGATCCTGAAACGGGTAAACACATACCATACCGGGAACATAAAAGTCTCACGGGAACGGCACGATATATGAGCATCAATACGCATTTAGGAAAAGGTAAATGAACATTAAAGTCGAACGATCATTACTCTTGATTTATTTGATATTAACAGAGCAGAGCCGAAGAGATGATTTGGAAGCTGTCGGACACATGTTCATGTACTTTCTTAGGGGCAGCTTACCATGGCAGGGACTAAAGGCTGACACTCTCAAGGAACGGTACTCGAAAATTGGTGATACTAAAAGGGCAACTCCCGTAGAGGTGCTGTGCGAGGGTTATCCCGATGAGTTTGCCACTTATTTGAGATACGTCCGTCGGTTGGACTTTTTCGAGTCTCCCGATTATGATTATCTCAAGAAATTGTTTATCGATCTATTCGAACGCGAGAATTACCAAGACGATGGTGAATACGATTGGACGGGCCGACAGCAG
>LBFL01037460.1:0-14312 GCA_000988845.1 Hypochthonius rufulus
AGTACGGGACATTAGACATGCTTTCCATGCCCCCCGCAACCATAATTTGGTGGTGACCGCACATGAGACTCTGTGCGGCGATCATAATCGACTTCATTCCGGACGCGCATACTTTATTAATTGTAGTCGTAGGTATGGAGAGAGGTAATCCCGCACCTAATGCTGCCTGTCGTGTCGGGGCCTGCATCAGTGCCGCTTGCATTACATTCCCCATTAACACTTCTTCGATCTCTTCACTTGTGATTTGTGCCTTTTCAATTGCGCTTCGAATTGCGACACTTCCCAATTTGGGGGCCGTTAATGAGATTAATGATCCCCTAAATGATCCGATGGGGGTTCGTGTCGCTGAGACTATCACAACATCTTCTAATGTCTTTCGCGTCGATGACGTCGAAAAGCATCGGTATAATGTATTTATTTGCGTCCGAATCGATAATCGAATCATTTTTTGTATTATTATTATTCAAATGTTAATGTTAATTGCGATGTTTAAATGATAAAATGTCAAATGATTAATCAAATCCTTGGAATTGATAATCGTAATGATCTTTGGAACTATTGAAACACAAGAGCCGTGTAAATGTTTAATAATAAATATTTATTATATATTTTCCCATACATTTACAATTAGTGACGTATCATTGTATCACATGTCCATTCCTTTGCAAAACGTGCCTCAACAAATACTACAGTAAAACCTGAATTATAAATAAAGATAAGTCAAATGCGTTATCTTTTGCAATGCGAGTGTTCGATTTATATAAATCCATTGTATTGTGTGTAAACACATCTCTCGCCACACAATATAATGCAATCTTAGAACAGCTGTTATGTCACAAACGATGGCATTTTTGGCTCAATTCTTATCGTTTAATGACAAAAATGAAATAAAAATAATGATTATCTTTTTGTGTTAAAATGTATGTTCTTTCATCACAATGAACTCGTGATTCACATAATTCATATATATATTTCGAAAGTGAATTTCAATGCATCACATTTCATCAGTAAAATCACGCCTCAAATTATCATTACATTCTCATTATTCTTGTATTTTATTTACAAAATTATTTTATTTATAAATATTTAATCATTTTTAAATGCATAATTTTTATTCAAAATTATTTAATTCAATTTAAATGTGTAATTTTTATGAAAATTCATTTTAATCGAAATATTTTAGTGATATTTTAATTTAATTTAAATTTTTTTCATTTTAAATAATATGACTCAAAACGAATCTAATGATAGTCATTCATTAGTTAATCGGTTACTCGAAACTGTGAAAGAAGTAATGAAACAATGAAATTAGTGATGAATTAAATAATTTATTTGAATTTCAGTGTCAAATTCATTACGGAAGACGCACGGAATTAGCGACGGATTTTGATAAAAGAGTCGTGAATTTGTGTAATACTCTTGAAGAGGCTCTTTCTGATGGTTTAAAGAAACACCGCAATTTAATTAATATTACGAAGTATTATCTCATTTCTCATTTACTTAATTGTTTAATTGTCAATTCTTATAATAAAGAAGCGCCGTCAGTAGACGATTGCCGAAGAATGTGAGTGCTAATCTCACATCACCGCACCAAAACGATAATAACACGTGTTTCTGGCATTTCGTGCGTCTTCATTTGAATAGACATGAATACGAAAGATATTTATTATTGAAGAATGTTAAAACAGGTGATTAATGATATGTTTTTATTGTAATTTTAATGAAATACATTTAATTACCATAGACATGGGAAGAGGCCGATCGTGGCTCAGGAGTGCACTTAATGAACATTCACTCGAAAAATATATCTTAATGATGCTCGATAATGATACGATCCGATGTCAGTATTACGATGATTGTGCTTTCATTAGAGACGAGGAAATGAATTCAGTATTACCGAACATCGCGAGAGGACTCTCGACGATTCTGTTCGCGATTAATATTGATAATCATGAATTGGATGTTCGATACGACTCCGTACCCATTGCAATCCCCAACGGCAGCAGTGATCCGCTTCCGGTTTTAGCGGCGTCATCCGCGAGTTCATTCGATAGTGTATTCGCCAAACGGAGAAATCGAAGAGTTCCAAAAGTTAATGTTATTTCATTAGCTGATGATGATAATGGTGAAAATGATGACAGTGATGATGATGCAATGCATTATGCTCGAAGTGCACCGTCGAAGCGCAGATCATCAGTCGGTCAAAACGATATAACAGCAGCACATTTGGGTATTGGCATTGGTATTATCCATACTGACCGTGAATGGCCGTACTTAAAGCCCATTAAACCACACGATCAGACTAAGAACTTTGAAATGGTCGATCCGAATATAGGCACTGATATGGTCTTAAAACCCATTTTGAATGATTCCTCTGATATTTCGAATGTTGAGGATGATAATAGCGATAAACTCAGTAATGATCAGTTTGACATGAGTAAAGCAAAAGAGAGTCGTATTGAAGGGGAATCGGAGACTAAAGAAATGGAGAATAATAATCATAATGAAGAAATGATGTCACTCAGAGTCGAACTGCAGAATTTCAAGAAAAAGTATGATGAAAAAGTACTAAAATATGAATCACAAATCGATTTGATTGTAAAAGAAAATGATGTGCTGAAAATGCAGTTAAAGAAATACATCGCCGCTGTACAATTGTTAAGACCCGATGATAATAATAAAGGGTTTGATCTTTCATCATCACCGTCAGAGAATGAGAAAAGAAAGTCTGATCATTCACCATCGTCTTATCTCTATTATAACGAAGTGAATGAGTATGAGAAGAAATTGGTTCAAGTGGCGGAGATGCACGGGGAATTAGTCGAGTTCAATGACCATCTCCATAGGGTTATATTGCAAAAGGAGGCGATCATTAATCGATTAAAAGAGGAACTCATTGATTTGAGAGGACCGGTAATTAAATAGCATTTTTGTAATTTAAATTATAATTAAAATAATTAAATTAAAATTAAAATATAAATATAATTGAATCAAAAGCTCCCCGAAGTTAATCAAACCTCTGATGATGAAATGAGTATCACTTCCGACGCAACTCCATCGATGCCATCATCAATGGTCTCTCGTTCATTGGTCCATATATGGGTTCCGACTGCTTTTTTGGCGGGAGGACCTAAGAACAAATCTCATCACGTGTATCAAATTTACGTACGGGTTAAAGATGAAGAATGGAATGTCTATCGACGGTACTCACAGTTTCATGAACTGCACAGAGGACTCCGGAAAAAATATCCCGAAACGGATACATTTGGATTTCCTCCGAAGAAAACGATCGGAAATAAAGACTCAAAAGTGGTTCAGGAGCGGAGGAAAAAACTTGAATATTATGTCAGGTGTTTGATCAATTTGTTACAAACGAAGCATAACGTCGTTGATAAAGAACATCTCATCGTAATACTCCCTTTTCTAAAGTAACAAATTACATTTAAATCATTCGTTTTTATATTTTAATATTTTTTCTTTATTCAAACAGTGATCGATTAGTACAATCGACAGACCCACGAATGAATTCGCGGAGTATTCCCGACTTACATCAGCATTATATGGGTCTATAGTGTTATTCTTAGTGATATATTTTTTATTGTAATCAATATTTGTATACTATTGATTTGAACATTTGTATGTAACAATTAAAAATGGTAGTAAATCATGAAATAAATATGAAGCGCATGAATTGAACTATTTATTGAATAGAATAACATTATGAAAGTTAATTTAATTACATTAATAGTTAAGTTTAAGCTTTAATATAGAAAAACAAGACTTGAATTTTCTTTTTAAATGCCGTATTACAGTTAAACATGAATAATTATCTCAATCTTTTTAATGTGGCGGTGACCGTTTCGCACGTTTCTTCTCCATTTTCCCGCCGCCATCCGAATCACTGTCCAATTCTTTTTTAACCGATCGTTGCGGTGATTTTTTCGTTGTTTTTTTAAAGAATTTATCTAAACTCTGCTGTCCTTTTGGTACGATCGGTTTTTTCTCTTCCTCTTTAAATGGCAAAAGATTATCAATGGTATTGTTACGCGTATTACCGACGTCATCAGTGACGCGGTGCCATTGGAGATTATCCATCGGTTTAAGTAATTTGACGGCACTATTGACGGGAACGCGTTCATAGTCAATCCAATCCCTAATCTGTTCGTCCCCATCGAGTATCGCGGGCATTCGGTTGTGCACCCAATTAATGTTCTTATGGGCGGGGACTGTGATAATAGTGAAACTATAAAGTCCATTATCGCCTGACACTTCAAAGAGTCCCGCAATGGTCAATAATCGCGGGCCTTTCCAATCACCGTCCTTAAACAATTGTTTTTCGTGCATTTCCCACGAACGGTCCTCAAAACTGACATTATTCTGAGGGAAGTAAAAGAAAAACGGATGTTTCTTCGATGCGTCTCTTTTCCATTCAAAAAACCCTTCCGTAAGAATCACGCATCTCTTTCCCTTATTCAATGGTACGGAATATGTACGCTTTTCCTGAATTCCTTCGGATCTGCAATTAATGGTCTTAAATTGGAAATCTTTAGGATCACCCTTAAACCACGCGGGGATTAAACCCCATCGCATCGGACATATGATACGATCATCTTTAACATCACTTTCATCATTATCATCATCATTATCCTCTTCTTCATCATCATCTTTGTTTTTGCTTTTCCCGTCACTTGCAATGAGTGACTTCTTCAACAACACGGGTAAGTACTGTCCCGGTGCGTGATTATACGAAGATTTATATTCTTTGTCCATTTGAATCCATTTCGGGGTTTTCATTGGACTTTTCGCATTCCCATTGGGATGGTACCGCATCGATTTGACGATCGACGACGGACATAACGAACATGCGGTACGTCCACACATTTGGGGAGAGAAGAGAGTCGAATGTACTATTAAATGAGGCAATAATGAGATACTATTGTAATGACAGTAATAAATATGAACACATTTAATGGTTCAATCGAATTAATACATTTAAATATTACGCAATACACACTCAGAGGCGCCCAATATATTGTTTATATGTGAATGATGCAATAATCAATTATTGAGATATATTAAAAGTATCGCTATAATGAATACGTATTATGTCGCCGAACATGTCATGTGTTAAGTAAAAATATATATTATGCTACATTTAGTAGTGTCATATTAAGTCTATACTTTGATTATTTTGTAATTTAATACTGCGTATTTACATGTGAAGTTATACTTCAATGTGCAGAATCAAATATAAATATACGATACGATTATGAAATGATTTAATACACTGAAACCTCTTTTATTTTACATTACGATTTTATTATTTACTTTATTTTCTTCACACATTTCCTTAACCATCATTTATTTCACAAAATCGAAAGAACCGATTATTATTATCTTAATTATTCTTTGATTATTATTTTTTACGCAATTTGACTAACACAGTGTTAGGAAAAATGAGGTTTGAGTGTAATGCGCATGCACATCGACGCCATCTTTTGGTATTTAACTGCACACACCACAGTATAACGGTATTTATGTGACCGTTAAGAGGTGTAATGATTGCAGTGACATGTTTATGTTTTAGTGAAATGTAAACATTACGATGCTCAATAATTTAGTAATTTAATGATAAAATATATAAATAAATAATTAATCTCATTCATGAACATATACCACGAAAAGCAATCGAAACAGTTATGTGCTCTCCACGCTTTGAATAACTTATTTCAGGAGAATGCATTCACGAAGACGCAAATGGACAATATTTGTCAAACGTATGTGTGAATTATATGCACACACATGTGACATTTAATTGTATTTCAGATTATCCCCGAACAGCCGATTCATAAACCCTCACCGTTCACCATTGGGACTCGGCAATTACGATGTGAATGTGATTATGAAAGCACTGCAAATCAGAGACTGCGAAATGATTTGGTTCGATAAGCGAAAGTGTGACCATAGTTTACATTCATGTATCATTAAGTAATTAAATAATATACCATTTTCAGGGATCCGCAATGTTTGGATCTTCAAAATATTAAAGGGTTTATATTAAACATTCCAAATCCGTCCCTCAAAAAATGGTCATCGTTTAGTTCATTCATTTCATTATCGTCGAGTATACTCTCATCGCGAAAACATTGGATTGCGATACGGTCATTTGATGATGGTATTTATTATAATTTAGATTCGAAACTCGACTCTCCTCAAGTAATTGGAAATGTAATCAGTAAAGACCGGAATATATTTATTTATAGCTACGGTCACCCTATTTATTTTCCAACTTATGAGTCATTTATATTAGAGAATTGTCAAAAAACTGCTAAAATTAGGGTGACCGTAGCAATAAATAAATATATTTCCAGTATTTAGTAATCAGTTATAAACTCATTCATTAATCTCTTAATTAATGTTAATCTTATTCTTTCATTAGGAAATTGAATTAATATCATTTTTAAAAGAAAAAAACAAATGTATTGACACTGAGATTTTTGTGGTGATTAAAAAAGAAGCGATTGACGAAGAATCACATATTACTATACAATAATTGATCAAATTAAATGTGTATTTTTGTGCCTTATTTTATAAAGCATTACTGTAAATATAATTATTTGTCTATACATGTATTTAAGTCACAATTTTATTCCTCACAAAAGTATGTTAAACTGTTTTTAATCATTGATATGTTTACAAAGAAAGTAATTGATAAATATGATACTAATTAATGAGTGACTCTATCACAATTCAGTCAATTATTATGTCAATTAATTCCAATTAATATATATTTGTTGTTCCAAACTGAGTTCGATTTTATATATTTTTAAATATTTATTATTTTGATCGTATGTAAATGTACTCACATCAACACCATTAATTTTTACGCTTTTTGGGGATGTGTCCATTCCCAAAATTTTCACCGATTCAAGTAATGGTGTGAGTGTATATCCAAAGAATGAGGGTTTTGACATAAGTGATCCCTGAAAAAAATGGTTATTAAATAAGTTCATTAAATTATTGTCATTAATTTACCGCTTTTACGTGAAATTTAATAAAATTGTAATTCCCGAGTAATATATTATCCAAACTTTCCCCATCATCCCAATACAATTCTCCATCAGCGCTTTTATTTTCATCTAAAGCAACAATTAATGTAAAGTTTCCTTTTCTCGTCTCATCAGTGATCACTTTAGGATCCTGATACGGAACAATATATCCCCCTCTTAATAACACGTTAATCTTAGTTATTGGTGAATCAAACATTTTATATTCTCCTTTACTCTTAATAAGCGTATAATTAACAAAGTCATACCATTGACTCTTTGGTAAATATGCATGTACTTGAGTTGCATTTTCCATGAGTGTAGGGATTATCATAAACGCAGCGCCCCATAAAAATTGAGTTTCAATTTCATAAGAAATTTTATCATTTGGAAACTCGAAAAATAATGGACGAACGACAGTATCACCATTAACATGTGCATTGTAAAATAAAGTGTAAAGATATGAGAGTATAGAATATCGAATCATAAGTGCATCTTTAGCTGATTTAATAACGACATCCCCGAGTGCCGCCGGATCCTGATCAATGGTATCATCTGAGTTGTGATTACGCGAAAATGGATAAAACGCTCCGAGTTGTGACCATCGGGCACATAATTCTACTGTTGTGTTACCGTTAAACCCTAAAATGGTTATTAATGTTTAATTTAAATTAAAGAATGCAAAAACTTACCGCAAATATCAGCACCAATTAATGGGACTCCGAATAAATTAAAGTTAAGAATCGCTGTTATAAATAACATAATAGTTATTAGTGTAACACAAGTATAAAAATTATCAGTCAAAAGTGTTTTACATGGTATAGTCCATTGCATGTCATCCCATGTCGAGAATACATCACCATCCCAATGCGAGCCGAAATGTCCGTGTCCAACAAAAGTCGATCGTGAAATTATAAACGGTCGTTTTTGAAGAACCGCTTTAAGTGCTCTGTTATTATATTTAATCTTTTTATTGTTAATTAAATCATAAATGAGTTTTACTCACATATTTGTAGCAATTGTTTCGCTAATGCCATATAAATTGTGAATATTATAATGTTGTCCCATAAAATGTTCCGCCGTCATGCACAATGTCTTTTGCCTTAACGATTGTATTGTTCCACCGCCGGGAATATAATGGGGGTTTTCAATTGGATTAACGGGACACCCGTTAAAAGAACCGTCAAGAAAATTACTCGGTTCGTTCATGTCTATCCATGAACCATCGAATGGAATTACTTTGTGATAACGTGAAAATTGTCGCGTCCAATATTCGGCTGCTTTTGGATGCGTAAAATCGGGGAATGCCGTCGATACTTTATTCCACACTTTCCCTAAATTTAATTATTGTTATAAAAAGATAATCATTGTCTTATAAATGCCTTTAAATATTTGTCCCGTCGAATTCTTAACAAATATATCCATCGTCACTCCATCATCATACGGTGGGTATTTTCCCGGCGTTTCTCCGGCACTGATTCCGCAGTCGAACATCGGAACGTATTTCATTCCAAAGGAATGAAGATTTTCGATAAACTTTGGGAGACCCGAAAAGTTCAGATCATCATATGAGAAGTCATTATGATTGTGCATCGCATCGATATCATTCCACTAAATTATTAAGTATATGAATATACAGTGTATGTAATGAATTAATTATGTGACAATTACTTGAACATCATAAGGTATTTCAGCTCTTCGATTCCTCTCAAAAGTCGCATTCATATTCGAAAGGTTCTTATATCCGAATCTACACAAATGAAATCCCAATCCCCAAAACGGTGGTAATAACGGTAAACCTATTAAATTAGTGTATTGTCGTACGACATCATCGGGTTTCGGTCCCAAAAAGACAAAAAAATCAAAAACTCCTCCGATTGTACGCCATGTTATTGCGGGTTTTGGCGAAAGTATCACATCCATTGCATTACTATTAAATAGCAAAACTCCATGACTCGTACCATTACCATCCTCAACAGACATATAAAAAGGATGACTCCCGTAAAGGTTAATGTTTTCCACCGGCGGCTGATCCCTGTTGAACATCGTATACCGTTTCCACGTCACTTCTTTTCTAAACGCATCTTTATGCTCCCCTAAACCATAAATGTATTTCGATGGGAGATTCGATGATAATTGCAAAAATTGATCGGCGAATACCAATTGATTCAAATTGACTCTAAAAACTTTTGTTCCGAACATTTTTCGTGTGACAATCAATTGACTATCGTTAGTAATGGAAACATTAAATAACGGTTCCTTTAAAACGGGCCATTCATTGATGTTTAATTTCGGAATCGGAACCTCAAATCTCCTCTTTTGAGGATCGTAAAATTTGATACGAATGGTAAAATCATTGAGACTCGTAATATCTAATTTAACATATCGCAGATCATTGGGAAAACCCGAATCGATTTGACGCTCTAATGTAACAATTGTGCGATGGTATTGTTGCTCTTTATTAATAATTTTATATCCGTTATAATTGAGAGGATAAAAACAGTACGGAACATTAAGAGGCGGGTCATTTCGGGAGGAATTAGTCTTTTGCCAGCAGCAACCACGTGATGCGCACACATCGGAGGTGATGGGAGTGTCGGGATTACAATCGAATCTATCATTTGGGGAAATATGACATTTTCCATTACTTTGAGCCGTTTCAGTAGTTACTTCATAAGGGATTTCCGGGGGTGTCATATGATTAATTTGTACCGAACCTTTTTTGGCAATTAAATTATCATCAATATGATCATACATTAACTCATTATTGTAATGGTCATTATTGTAATGGTCATTTACATCATTCTTAATGAGTTGAGAATCATGTGAAAACACAGTTTTGTATACGACTAAAAGAGTAACGAAACTCAATATACAAACGACCGTTGCAATTGCAATGATAAACGTAAAGTAATGTTTATATTTAGCATAATAACGGTTACGGTTTAATCCACGGATATCATTACGATGAAACAACTCAATTGTATCATCCATAATTTGGCACTTTCGGACAATTCAAAGTCAAATTTAACTGTTACTTAAATTAATGGCGTTTCAATATCCTTTGTGTTAATAAAACCGATAATTCATAAGAAATACAATAAAAAGATAAATCCATTGTAACATGTAACATGTAACATATCAAAAAATGGGGCGTATAATTTGTTTGTTGTGGAAAATTTATACTATAAATGTAAATAAACAATAATTTAGACCCAACATTTTTGTCCGTACTGATATTGAACTGTATTAGACTGTCATAGCGTATCACATGATTATGGTTGTTTATGTTTAGCCCTTTCGAGATTAAAACCCTTAACGCATGTAAATGTAAAAGAATTTAGGAATTTATATGTGCATATGTTGCATATGTGCATATGTATAGGAATGTTTCATTACGTCACTATTACAATTAGTATTTAATGCAATAATTAATGATTTATTAATAATGCTGAAAACACAATACAATTGTATAATTATCTATAACTTAAAGCAAATTTCGCAAAATCATCATCAGTGAAAACGGATTTATTTTTTGTTCGTTTTTTCTTCGTTTGTTTTGATCTTTGCGAAAATAGTTTTACATATTTTTGGTCCAATTTAAATGCCGATAATTTACGTAAAATTTTAATGTTATCATTCGTAAAATCCTTCTTTTTCCTGTTATACTCTTCAATCGCACTCATTTTGCTATTTTCAACTAAAACTTTACCTGAATATAAATAGATTAATGTATTTGCACTTAAAATTGCATTAAAAATAAATTGAAAATTATCATTTATCATTACCTTTCTTTTGCTTATTTTTACTATTAACGGTCTTTGATTTTTTGTCATTTGTGGTTTGTGAATGTTTGGATTTTCCTAAAATCAGATAAAACCATTTAAATTGCAATTATAATCACATAATTTATACCATTATCTTTATCATTATCCTTTAGGCTTTCGTCGTCTAAAACTTGAATCGCCTCTTTCAATAATTTTTTAGACATCGCAAAGTATTATCAATTAATTTAATTAACAAATATATTTTACTAATTTTTACATAAAATCATTTCATTTTATAAAATCGTACACAAATCACATGCAACAAAACACGTGTTTCAAAATCAATGTCTTCTTACAAAGTAGAGGCGTCAAATGTCGCGACAACTCATTGAGTAACATATAAATGTAATTTTGTACTGTTTTATCGTGAATTACAATTGGTATTTGCGATTAATCAAATGCAACACTTTTATAATTAAATAATTAAATGTAAGAATTAAATGGTATAATGTTAATGCTTTTATTTTGAAATAATCACGCATAACGTAATTTTGAGGTTATATAACACAAGACTCACTGATACATTACCACACATTAATTATATGAAAATTTACTATACAATGAATTGAGATTATTCTAACTGTAAGAATATGCACTGTGATTTTTATAAAGAAGTACTACAGAAGATAAAAGCTCTCAATGGACAAATGTCCGACCAACAAATTGACCATTATTGATGATTCAATGTGATGCCAAAAGACAGTGATTCAAATTAGACATGAGAGGGCTGATGATTTAAAGTCAAAGATGAACGATAATTAATGATTATAACTGATATCTGAAAATGACAATGATTAAGTGAGTTATTCAAAGACATGGAAGTGAGTGGATTCTTACATTATGTTGTAATATTAAATGCATGTCAAATGACCAATTATATAATTTAACCGTTAGCGTCGAGTGAATGTGATGCTCTCTCAGCCTGTTTTTCCGCTTCCTTTTGTATCTCTTTCGTTAACTCATCTTTTTCTGATTTACTTAATATCACACCCTTCGCAAAGATGTGTTCAGCATCTTTCAGTTCCAATCTTCGCACACGACTTATGGCCTTAACTATTGCCTGAAAAGCACATTCAATTAGAGTGATTAAAGCACATGTAATGGCACATCACGACATACCTCCGGAACCCAAACTTCGAATATATACGCGACTGTATCAAAACTGCCGTCAGTTTTAAAGTTGGTTTTAAACAATTGCGAACAATAATCATATATCTCTTCCTGTTGTTCCTCATCGTCGATAGGGCCAAACCATGGGACATGTTTTAGTTGATTCTTTTCGGCATCAGATCCGCTCCTAAACTTCTGATGCCGTTCACTGTCAATGGTCTCTCTGTACACACCGACCAAATGAGTCTCGACTTTTCCTTCTTTTATACACTGAAGTAATTTCGCATTTTGAAGTTTTCTTCGCTCTTTCCATTGAGCCATTGCTTCAAGAGAATCACTATAAACATGTGCATCATCGTCGCTTTCGTTGTTCATCGATGGTGAATGTGATTGACCAATGGCATCATCTGAAGTTGAATTATCATTGTTCGTCAATGACTTTTTATCATTATTTTGATGCAGCGTTTCCTCATCTTCTGTTAGTTGTTCATTATCATCTCCGTCAAGAGACGTCTCAAAGAATTGTGCCGCACTAATGTCATTGCCGAGACACCGTTTACGTAGAAAGTCCTCAGCCTTTTGTACGGCTTTGACAAGTAAATCACCGTGAACCGATTTACGACCATCGTCAAGATATTTCTTATTAATTTCGGAGTTATCAAAGAGTGAAACCATTGAAATGTCCACTTTCATACTAAAATGGCAGATTATTGTAGATTATTGTAAATTAAACAAATTAATCTCAATTAAACGCGATAATCTCACCTCTTTTTTGTCCATGGACCATCAATTAATCTGAGTGATGCTTTCTTTTCTTTGGAATATATTTTTGTAACTAATGATGGCCAATGAATGTTACGTGATTCAATCCACACGATGTCATCGATCCCAAAACCGAACTCTTTCTTAGGTTTATCAATATCAATGGCCAATAATTCTTCGTCATCGGAACCCATTAACATTGCGTCGATATCCCCTAATGTCGGAATCTTTGTTTCTTCGATCAATTCTTTGCCATTCGGTGCTTTTTCCATTTCTACATCATCACCGTCATCGTCATCATCATCAGAGTCCATTTCAAAGTCATAATCACCTGATTTTGAAGTCGTAGCAAAACTTTCGCCGGTTTTATGTTTATTTTTGGATTCATTACGACTCACTTCAACCGCTTTCGATCGCTTTTGCAGCTCTGATTGCCATTGTTGTATAACTGCATTTCTGACAAAAGTACATTGATCTTTATGGTGCCACACCAAATTGTTCATACGTGTTGTATGAAAACCGCACTTCGGACACAAGTAATTTCCACTCCCCTCTTTCGAGGCAATAGAAAGTGGTGTCGGCTGTTGTCTAACGTAAAAATTGCATTCCTCTGTTTTATAATCATAACGTTCATTAGGCGTTCGTAAATCTGAAAGTGAAGAGAGAGTTTTTCTTCTCATATTCTCTTCAATTTCCTCAGTATTTTCGTTTTCGTTGAACGATTTAACGATTGACTGTCTAATTGTAGGATGTCTCAATGGTTCTGTGGTCCCAATTGTATGTCTTCTCGCAACAGTATTGTTTTGTGTCTTGACACTGGACACTGGAGAGTCTTCCACTTTAAGGATAGGCTTTCGTCCTCTTCTCCTAATCGGAGGCGTCTCTAACACCCCAATATCATTATTTTGTTCATGAACATTCTCTACATTCGTAGTCACTTTATCTTTAGATTTCTTTTGTTTTGATGGTTCCGTTTGAATCTCTTCTTTAGGTTTTTCAGTCTCAAATCGTAATATTTCTTTTCTTTTTCGTGTCGACGCGCGTTGCGGTGTCACAACAGTAGTTTCTTCGGTTTTCTCTGGTGTTTCAGTTTTCTCTGTCTTCTCTTTAACTTCTTTAATTTCCGAAGTTTTATCGGAATCTAAAATTTTAGAATCGGATTTATCTTTTTCAATTGAATTTGACCGTAATGATCTCCGTGTCGGTACCGGTGTCGTCCGTATACGTTTGCGGGTTAATTCCGATTTTTCACTGTCAGACTCTGTTATATTAAATTGAACTTTTCTTTTTGAATTCCGCTCTTTATTTTGATCATCATCATGTTCTTTGCTATCATCAGATTTTTTTTCAACTTTTGTTTCTTCGACATTATCTTTCGTTACATTTGTATCGAGAGATTCTTTCGCAGTCGTTTCTTTAGTCACGATTTCCTTAGATTCTTTCACACCTTTAGTCTCTTTAATATCTTTTCCCTCTTTCGTAACTTTTGCCTCTTCTTTCGCACTTTTGGTTTCTTTATTCGATTTTAACTCTTCTTTTTTATCTTTAGTATCTTTAGTATCTTTAG
>LBFL01037470.1:4447-17626 GCA_000988845.1 Hypochthonius rufulus
CCCCCCCCCCTCAACTACAAAACTCGTACTTCAGCTCAAATCTCACCCTTTTTTATTGCAATTTTGAGAGATTTTGCATTTATTTTGATCAAATTGTATACTTTCAACTGCTTTTTCTATACTTTCAAATAATTTTTATATGCTTTCAAATGGTTTTTATATAGTTTTTCGCAACTCGTACTCCTCGTACTTTTCCACCCCTTCAACTTACCCATATAGTAGTAATATACACCTCTTATCATCAAAATTACTTATAGCTACTTTCGTATGTTCTATAGTATGCACATTGTATTTTTCTGACTTAATCATATTATAAGTAGCATATGTTCGTGTCTTATTATTTAAAACTTTCTTTTATATCATGAATTTATGTTTATTTGTTACATGTTCTGGTACTCATTTTTCTCTCTTCTTTAAAATGGTGTAATCAGAGTGTTCAGTAGTATAACAGTACATTTTTGCTCTTAATCCTATAAACATAGTTACTATGCTCTCTCCTGTTTCTATCTTAAAGCAACCCAATTTCATCTCATTTTTTGCTTTGATGCCAAACTTGTTTTCCGAGAAGTTAGAAGTATCAAACTAGTCAGGAACATCATTTTTAATGTCTCCATAGAAGTCTTCAGTCTTGACATGAAGCATCAACCCATCAGTGTCTGTATTACTTCAACCTTATCTTCCCATTTAGGTTTTAGATACTCATACATAAATTTAAACATTCTCCACTCACTCATTTCAAGAACACTAAACCCAACGTATATTGGTCTATTATACTTGCTTGCATTCTATCCATATGAAGAGCTACTAAATTCTTAGTAAATATTGTTTCACGTTTGAAGTTGATTTTCTTAACATATATTAACGCTTTCTTCCTCTCACAGCAAAACTTGATGTCTTGTCTCTTTAATACATTCTCTATTGTCTTACCATAAACAGAGCTATTCATTAGCTTAAAGAAGTCTTTCTGAAATTCAAAAGTACTTTCTTAGCGCAACTTTGTGTTAAGATCTATATAAGGCTTTAACAAATCTTTTTGTTCATATTTAAATGCACACTATATCATTAAGCATAAGTCCACGTTTAATAGCTTGTTTTAATGTTCTATAGTTACAAACTAGACTGTATTTATCTTCTAAACTTGTAACCAGTTTTCTAGACTAAGTGATAGATCTCAGCTTTCTTTGATAAGGAGACAGATCTTCGTTTGTGATGTTCTTGTGTAGTGGGAAGAATGGATAATCGTTGTGACTATCATGTAATTCTCTAGGATATTCCAAACATTTAACTCTTAACGTATATTATAATCATCAGGTATTTCGTGTAACCTAGTTTCAAGATCTCGTATCTCATCTTCAGTGCACTATTCAAACCCTCTGCAAGGTAGTTTAAAGGACATACCATCCTTATAAGATTATTCGCATCAACAGGAACCAGAAACGAAGACTCCTTCAAAGGATCATAATTAATCATATACTTATTATTAGCTTCAACGTATTATTTCATGATACAAGATAAACCTCCTCTTATTCCTTCCATAAACATACAAAGCATATCTTGATTTGTTAGTAATTCCAACTCGATATTAATATATTTTAACATTGCATTCCATGAAAGACCAGGACTTGAAGTGTAATGAGCAGGATCTAAACCATAGTGTTTTAATGATAAATCCCTAAATCCTTCAAAACATTCAGCTAGTATCAAAACATCACAAGTTAGATACAACTCTATATATTCTCTAAAACTCTTACACTTAAAATGATTCCATAATTTCTTTCCTCTTTCATACTCTTTCATTTCAATGTTGGTGTCTTTAAGGTTATCATAGAAAGATTCATAGTTAGGATACTTTGTAGACTCCAACTTGTCGAAACTATCAAGATATGATAATTTATTAAAGCATAGGCTTCCCATAAATATTTTGCACGATTATGATTTTGTATATTTAAATAAATCTCATTTAATTATTATACAGAAAAAGCGAATGTCTTCATCCGTCAAAATCCGACCGAAAATTATCAAAAAAGATGATCCTAAATACGAATCATATCCAAAATTTCCAATTGTGATATACAGTGTCGGATATCCGTGGGGCGATCATAATGGTTATCATCCATGGTTAAGAGAAGAGGTCTTTAAATGGTGTCGGAAATTTACACACGATGATGATTTATATAACAAACAGATCAGTGAAGATTGGGAAGGGTATGGCATTGCGATTTCATATCGTGTGTCAATATCAAAGGAACATCTTTTGAACAGTTCAAAGCTATCATTAACTGCAATAATAATGGATGATTTTTTGGTGCGATTTTAGACAAAACCACAGAAAAATGTTATTTTGAAAAATTCAAAAATTTCAGCAATCGTTTGCTTCATGTAATTAATTTTAATTTATAACTATACGGTCGAAGATAAAATTGCAATTTTTCAATTGATAATTTCGCGAAGAGAGCTATGCATTTTACAGAAAATCATCTCACAGAATCACTTTTCACAAAACACATTTTACAGAATGATACAATTTACAGAATGAACACTGCACAGAATGAATAATTTTACAAAATATAAATATTTCTAGGATATGATTTTTAATTAATAAATATAAATTATTATATAAATTATATTATATAATATGTATAATATTTATTATTCATTATTTATATTATATATATTATATTATTATATAAATTATATCACTAGATCAAACTAAATAATAATAAATTAGGTTCACGCTATAACGACCGCAATTTTAATCGCGGAGCCGTAGTGCCGCGATAAATTCAGACTATTCCAGACAATGAGATATTGCGACATATTTTTCAATTAAATTTAATTATGTTCCCGAAGTACCGCCGGAAAATTTTAAGTGATTATATTTTCGATACTAGAAAATAGTTTAGGACCAGTTTCAAGTAACTGCAGCCATATTTTGCAAATTGTCTATTCTATGAATTATCTATTGTATGAATTGTTTTTTCTATGAATTGTTTCTTCTGTGAAATGTGCTTCTGTAAGATGTTTTACTCTAAAATGTTATAGACCTAATTTACGTATTTTAAATTAGGTTTAGGCGTTATTCATTTTAGGTCTCATATTTAAGAATGCAAATAAATCTATTAATTAACTACAAGTGTAATGTCTGGTTGTTTGCACCGGTATATCCGTGTAAAGCGCCGGGCTAATTGACTATGCCAATTACTATTTTCGAATATATAAAATTCGTTTTCAGTTTCACGTTAATGCACACCAGCCGTACACAAATGGCTAAAAATACAGGCCCGCAACAACGCTTCAACAACATTTCATTGTAATAAACCATGTTTTTTATTTTTGTATAGCGCTGTTGTAGGTTGTAGTGGGAGACAAAAACCTAGAACAAAAGTTAGCTAAGAACTATAGAACGTACTGCACGATTGCATTGTGTTAGCTTATCATAAGATAACGTATTTCTAATACCATTCCATTTTACTATTTAATAAATTCTAAATGGAAATTGTATTTTATGGAATTCCATTGCATTTTAATATTTTTAAACACTCATAGCGTGTAGTGACGTAATATTTAATTGGGATGACATCGTATTGAGTCATATAAGAATGTTTATTAATTCAGCTGAATATATATTGTGCAAAAATATGGTTGTCTTGCATAATGTAATATGCCTGTATTCTAATATTTCCTAAATTCATCGTTAGACTTTTTATAGTCATAGTTTATTCGATATTTTATGTATAAATAGATGCGTTTATACATAGCACACAATTCAATGTGTATACATAGTGTTTTGTACAGTCATAAGTAAAGCACGGAAACTCATGGATATATTGCTACGGTCACCCTATTTATTTTTCAACTTATGAGTCATTTGCATGAGAAAATTTTCCAAAAGAATGCCACAATTAGGGTGACCGTATAAATATATCCATAAGTTTCCGTGCTTTAGTCATAAGTGATCTTTTTTAAATCATTAATCCGTTTTTTATAATTAAGTGATTATCAGAGTTTCCCATTTTATGCCGTTTTCTTATGCACTCGTTTCAGTATCTAGTATCTGAATGGAGAATAAAAACTTGAAATTGAGTCATAAGTTGAAAAGTTTTATAATTTTATAATAATACTGAAGAAACAAATACGTAAGAAAACGGCATAAAATGGGAAACTATGGTGATTATCTATTTAATTAGTAGTTTAATTTAGTGCTTTTGGTCAGTCCATAGATGACCCTAATTGCTTAGGCTGACCCTTCGCAATTTCTCGAAAATTTATAATTGAATAATATGCTAATATTTTAATGTTATTGTTTCGACAATTTAAAGTGCAATTTCATTAAAATTTTAAAAACTGTTGTAACTGCAATCGTGACCCTCTTGTTTCTGAACGTTCAATTGCATAATTGACATTTTATAAAATGTGACCCCCAATCTAACCCCATAATTAACAAATTTAGAATTCCATTTCCAAAATGAACCAAAATGAGAAATCTAAAATCGCAAAGTAAATATCGTACTCATAAGTTAATTAAATGCTAATAATTTCTGTATATTTTCTTGCATATAATTCAATAAAAAATATTAAAATCAAAAATATACTGGTTGTTTGAAAAAGAATAAAACTCTACATAAGTAGTATATAAACACCGGTTCTGGGAAGTATGAAAGTACGAGTCTACGACCTCCCAGAAATCCAGCCAAAAACCATAATTTTCAACGAATTTCAGGCAAAAAAAACACTCAGTTTCAAATCTATTGGAGTGATTTGCCATTTCACCCTCTCGTACTTCCATCATACCTCTAAAACCACGCTAAAAATGAGCCTTTTATGTTGTTTAGAGTGAGATTTAAGTTTAAAAATAGTGAAACATCACATTAACAAACTAAGTAAAAACGTCTAATTTACAGGACACTCGAAAGTTTCAACATGCGTCTTATCTCAACTAAAATCGATGCAAAAGGTAAAAGGTACATAAAAGTGCTTTTTATTCACTTATGAATTTTATTAATATCAATCTTTAATACATTTATATAGTATTCAAAGATTATATTACAACATTCTAGTTTAATAATTTTTCTGGAGCGAAGGAGTACTTGACTTTTCGGGTTTACCAGTTGCAACTAACATCCTATCACAACCACGAACTGGATCTTAATCACCCTTTCCAATGTTTCCGAATTATTTGTGTAATATTTCCCATTTAAAATCATCATCCTTATCCTTATGGTAGTATCTAGAAAAACCTTCCTCATCTTTAAAACATTGAGCCTCAATGTATGTTCTAATCAATACCAATGGGAATAACGACGTGAAATAAGTAACAAAGTTAGGATATGATCCTACGGATGTTTCAAGACTTGGAAATCGTAATAAAATCTTTTCCCAATGGTTGCGAAGATTTCTAATTGCACGGATCAAGTCAATGACAGAATTTCCATTATAAGAACGTCTACGTTCAGGATTCAATAGAATGTATTGCAATTCATATATCGTAATTTGATCTATCCAACCTCCACCTAGGATTTCGCTTGCAGCGGATTCTAAATTAGTAATAATATTAGGTGAAGTAGGAGTGCTTGTTATGTCTATACGATTGCTAAATTCAGTAAAGAAATCTAATTGCTTTTGGGCATTCCAAAAAATTGGATATTTCAGTACTGTTTGGACTGTGGGTCTTTTTTCGGGTAAAGCTGATGTCATTGAGTT
This sequence comes from Hypochthonius rufulus, assembly GCA_000988845.1. Taxonomy (NCBI): domain Eukaryota; kingdom Metazoa; phylum Arthropoda; class Arachnida; order Sarcoptiformes; family Hypochthoniidae; genus Hypochthonius; species Hypochthonius rufulus. The sequence continues at coordinate 10,148 of LBFL01037470.1, forward strand.
AACTAAATTGTGATAAATTAATTTCTCTGGGAAATTTAATAAGGACAAATCTTTGTTGTCTTTCAAGATATTTGATTGTATCTCCGGTTCAATTCCAAATAGGTTACGACCATCAGTAAATACATAATAAAACACACAACCGGTTGAAAATATATCACCTTTTAGTAATGATTTATATTGTGTATTTATTGCTCCGTATTTAGTTTTCCACTCTTCAGGAGGTATCCAACCTTTTGTACCCCTCGAAATTCCTGTTGTTACACTTGTCTGTTGATTAAGAGGTCCCGATCCAATTTTACAAATCCCAAAATCTCCGAGCATCACTATTCTCTGTTCACCTTTATTGGATACAAATATGTTGTTGGGTTTAATATCGCGATGAATTATGTTTAACCCATGAAGATATGACAATCCTTCAGAAATTTGTCTCACAATATCAATTTTATCCAGAATAGAAAGCGTATCATGCTTTGATCTAATCAAATTAGTTAATGTCATGTTCGCAATTTCATTGGCGATTAAGTAATAGTCCTGAATCTTTTCATGTGCAAAATACTGTAATACATGTTGATTCTTATAAGGTATTTTTTGAAGTCGCTCAATTTCTCTTTCAGCAACTTTAATAAAGTGACTGTTAATACGTTTTACAGCAACTGGCCGGGATTCGTAAACACCACGATAAACAACTGTACCATTACTACCATGGCCAATCACTGAATTCTCATCGCTCGGGTTATAAAAAATTTTACGTGTAGTTAGACTTTCAAGTAATTTCCAAATTTCATTAATTTGTTCTCGTATTCCAGGTTGCTCGTTGTCATGTGGAGAAACAGGAATTGATAATGATCCTTCCGTTGACGTAGTAGCAGGTTGATTATGAGAAATCATTTCAAGAGAACTGCGAATTCTATTTTCATTATCTGTACCAGGATCCTCTTCGCTCGTGATAAACGTTAACCTACGATTACTTGATAGAAGTCCACGTTTAAGCGTCTCTTCATCAACTTCAAGTATTCCTGCTTCACTGCTTTCTTCTAAGCCAGGGATGGTAGCGTTTTTTTCTTGACTTGAATTAGTCCTATAAAATATTTTAATAAACAAAGGAGAATAAATATACGTTCGTTGCAAATAATCAATATAGAAACAGTCTTGAAAATTTTCTAATATAGTAAACTTACATTTTCTATCCCTTGTCTTTCAGTAAACCAAGGATAAAATTAAAATAAAACAAAATGAAGTGGTTATCATGTAACCTTAATAATGACTACTGTTATGTATTTACTTGTTGCACTATTTCAATGCAATATTGTTTTAAAAAGTGATTAGTTGTATTTGAAATTATCTATATTACCTAAGCAACACCATCATAACATAAAAAAATTGTTATCTGCATATTTCTGTATTCGTCGAAACCTATTGGTTTTTCCGAAATTCAAAAAAAGCAATCCAATCCTTATTCTGAAAACATTCTGGAATAAAGCCAATATTTGAAAATTTCACAAAAGAAGCTCAATAATCATCCTAAGCATTATACCTTCGATGGAACTGCTATCACCGTTTTTGTTAAGTAAATACATTTTCGTTTCATATATGAAAAAAGAATTTTTTGCGTAATAAATAACATGAAAAAACTGAATACATGTCTACTATACAAAAGTAGAAAAGTTAACAAAATAAAAATAAAAATTGAAAAAAATGATATATGTACATGTTGTGTTTGTGCTTGTCTTCTACCTTAGATGAACTAATTTCTTGCATTATAATGTTAATTTTATTCTGATATTTAGAGTCAACCATTTTTCATAAGCTTCACCTATTTTATCTATTAATGCTTCGTGTTCTACGCCTAAATTATATATATATAACCTTAACATAAGCAACCAGGTTTGCTGTTAACACTTCAGCTATTTTAGCTTGAGTGGCAACATTCTGTTTATTAAGCTCAACTAGCACTTTTCTAATCTATAATCTCGTTTCTCTGAATTATCGCTTTTATATGAGCAAAACTTACCATAAACGAAATAACATATTAACATTTAGCCAAACAAAGTTATAGTCCAAGTAATATATAAAACCAAAATTTCCACCTATTTTCAACGCAATACAACCTAACTCGTGTTTTTGCGTTAAGTAATAGATTTTCGGTTATCATTATTTATAGATCAACGAAAGCGTATCTAATAAACGTCTCTTAGCTCGTTCCTTATTGTTGTTTCTAATCACAGGATTCTTATTCATCAAACACAGTATTTTTTGTTCATCATATTGATTGACATCCTTTAGCTCCTTCTCTAAAACATGAATTTTTTTCTATTTCAATTCACATTCAACAGTAAAACTCCATGCAATTAGTTTAGTATCACCTTTAAACAATAGCATATTTTCTGACTTAAAGCTACTTGAAATATAAACTTTCAAGCTGCTTGTTTTAACTGATAAAGTTGTTATCACTAATGCTTTTTCATTAGAAGGACACGTTATTGCTCACCTTCCATCTTTACCAATTACTTTTCCACTATTCGATGAGGTAAGTTACTTTCGAGATGGAATATATCCTGACTTTAAAAGAGAAGAGATAAGAACTTTACATAACTACAAACTACCTTTCGTTATTGATGCGAATAAGAACTTGATTGTGTATAAGACTCCTAACCCAAGTGATTATGGTGAATCTTTAGAACAAGGGTATACACTATACTTTCATAAAATCATATACATCCCTTAACCTTTTTAAAGCCTAATAAATGACGACTCAAACGGATCCAGCGTTTTATGAAAGCGTTTTCAAAATATGGCGCAAAATTTGACAGAATAAAAGCAGACCGATTGTTAAATAATATTAATACTAGATGTCGCAAAAAATGAAATAGTTATTTTGAAAAAAAATTCACATCTTTCATTATAAAAGTTTGATGACAAAATTGAATTTGTTTATACTTTTGTTAAATTTTTAAGTGGTAAGAACTTGTAGTATATTATCCCAATATTTTACCATTGATTTTTAGGTGATACGTTATTTTTTGCGAATGTTTTCGTTTTATTTCATAGAAACTTTGTATTTTATACAAACTTTAGACGGTAAGAATCAAGTACAAGTCGTACTGTCTTAGAACTGCAATAGCGAAATATGGTAGTTTTAGGTAACTATCTGCAGTATTTTAGCATAAATTCTTCATCATATAATATCAAAGGTTAGTTTTATAGTGTTTTTATTAATGGTTTTAGAGGATGAGAGTGAGGTACGGGTCGTACTGTCTCACTATTTTCTTTTCATTTTTTAGTTAATTATTCTTTATTTACGTTATTTTGTGGTTGTTTCGTTTATATTTTATGAAAATTTTATTTTTTCGTGAATTTTAGAGGGGTGAGGATTCGTAGTATCCTAGTTTTGTGTGCATTCATTCGAATTATTCTTATGTTTAGTTGTCTTCTCATGCCTGTACTTATACGCTTTAGTTACAATTTTAGCAAATTTAGTGCATAATAGATGTGACTGATTGATTAACTTAAACTCAGAATCTTTAGCTGGAGTCTTCCTACACTCTTTACAAGTTGAACGCCTTTCATCCTTTTTTCTCTTGTTTCTATGAAACAATTCTAACTCCTTAGTGATCTTACATTTAATGCAAGTCTTCGAAACTATCTCTACCTCATTCTGTGAAGTCATATCATCCTCACTAGAATTAGATTCAGATTCCGCATCCACGCTAGAACTAAATTCACTATCCTAATAACAATCTTCACAAACACCATTCCTTACTTCGTGATTAGGACGATACAAATTGCATTTAGAGCATCGAATTTCCTTATTTAAATGTGTTGGAATTTTTGGCTCGGACAAGCTAACAACAGTTTTGTAAATGACTTTTTTAGATGAAATTATTAACTTTTACTGCTTTTAAGAGTATATTTGTGATGACAAATAGACATATTACTAAAATTTAAAAATAAAAATAAAAGTACGAAGCGTTGGATTTTTTGGCTCAGAGATACTAGATGTGTTTTCCTGGAATTTTTAGGTGATTATTCATCATTTTTTTTGAGGTTTTATTGTTTTATTCATAGAAATTTTGTATTTATATGAATTTTAGAGGTAAGAATGTGGTACGAGTCGTAATGTCTCAGAACCGCAATAGCAAAATATGGTAGTTTTATGTGATTTTCTATAGTATTTTATCTAAAATTCCACATAATACAAAACGAAAAGTCCGTTTTTAGTGATTTTGTAAATAGTTTTAGAGGGTGAGAATGAGGTACGAGTCGTACTGTCCCATCTCCGCCATATATATACTACTATAAATAATGATGATTTCATAATTACTGCACGTGGTTGTGATACCGTATTTATGAAAACGTGCACGTGCAGAAAGTAATTAAAAAAACTTTGAACATTCTCAGTATAGTATACAAAGCGAAACATTTAACGTAAATTAACAAAATAAATAATGAATATTTCAATTGTATTTACCGTATATGCCTATGAATAAATGAACAATAATAAATGAGAAGCAATATAATGTGTTTAATGGTTATGTATATACTAAAATGAATATTCATTAACTTTTTGATTTAAGTGCTTAACTCAAATAAAACTTAAATATATAAAACAGGAAATCAGTAATATTAGAATTGATATTTTAAATATGGTAAAGTATAACAACAATCAAATTGAGTGCAAATAATTTAATGTCTTAACTATATTAATTACTGTAATAAACGCTTATTAATTTTAACATTTTATTATAACCGTTAGTTTTAGTTTTAATAATTAAAAATTTCATCATCCTACAGAGGAAGGGGCGGATAAATTGAAACATCATAAAAAATTATTTATTTCAATTTCCATAAAATTTTCATAATTTATATATTTTTGATATAATTTTTGTGCCGTTAGCTACAAAATGACAGTATTACTTCCATGAAATAAGCGCGTTTTCAATTATAATAATCAAAAGTTCTGACCCTTTCTTTTTAATCGCTTTCAAAAAGCCATTTAACTCTTCTGTTTTCGGAATTTTTATAATTAATTATTTAATAAAGTATAAAATATTGAAATATCATATCAATTAAATTTATTTATAATTAATTTACAAAAATTAATCAATTTGATACCAAAAATAATAATTATATACTCATTTTTATTTTTTAATGGGTTAAAACCGAATTATTACATAATGCCAAGTATTTTATGTAATATTAAACTATACAAATAGCTTAATAATCTTAATATTTAACTAAATTAAAAAATGTTAAGCATTAAAGTATAATTTCAATTATATGCGATATGATGAATAAAATTAAATTTATGATTTTTTCGACTTATTTTTATGGTGAAATATCATAACTTAAGGATTTTCAGATCTTTCATCACAATTTAATATATAGTATATTGTCATTTGAAAAATATTAATTACTCCCTCACTAGATTTTAATGGTCTTTTTGAGAGTTTTTATGTTTTGAAAAGTAATTAAACGCAATCATCACATTTCGACGTGTATTATAAAATATCCGCCATTTTTATTCTTATAAAAAATATATCAGACGAATCGTTATGTAATTAGCTTTAATATGATATATAACAATCGACATATAACGCAATGCATTTATTTAAATTAAAATTTTTATGTTTCAATTTATCTTCTCCTTCCTTCTGTAGACTATTTGTGGTATTCAGTGTATATGCATAATATTAATGTATAGTGATATAGAATGTTATAATAACTTTATAGATATATTAATTATATATTTTCTTAGAAATTATTTTACTAAACAAATTTAGATGTAGTTGTTTCATGTATTTAATTAACCTCTTTTAAAGATATTTTATCCGATTTCCGTTTTAATTCATAACCATATGTGATTACTAGTAATCAAAAAAGCACAAATTTATTACTTTACTGTTTTAATTATTGTTTATATAATATTTAATAAAATTTAATAATATTGTTTATATGATTACTATTGTTTTATCAGATAACGTTTTTTGTAAAATATCGTAGCTTTTAATAGCTCTAAATTTTTAAGAAAATAATTGAAAAAGGGGGCGGCGGAATAAGAGTATCAGGTTTAATTAATTAAATGATATTTTGCCGCGTTCAAAAGGGAAATGAAATATGAATATGTGTATGAAAATTATGATTATATAATAACGGGAAATAGCACAATGATGATTTATATAAACAATACTTGAATTGCAATAACTTTTTAACGGTATTAGATATTTTAGAAATTCTTTTTCCATATTCATTAGACAATTAAGTCAAGTAATATTCACTGTAACAAAACATTAAAATTGATATACAATTTTAATAAAATATATTTATACATTTTTATAAATGTATTTTTATAAATATATACATGTATTTATTCCCCTATAGGATAATAATGAGATAAATTTTGCCTTTTACGAGACAAAACGCATCCCGCTAAAGGTCTAATCGTGACATCGGACATGATCCTCTATTTTTAGTCCCGGTCAAAACGGGACGGCCAATCAGCCTATGCATAATGTTAACACCTCCGTAACTACAGGTAAAACTGTTTGTCCTCAGCCACTGATAATAAAGAACGTCTAAAAGACCCCCTAATGATGATTCACTATATACAATGGTTGCCCCCACCCAACGTTATTGATGTTCCTGCCCCCAAACCCATATGGCGCATAATATTGAAATTTGATACACCACTTAGTAACAAAGTAAGTTTACGAATGAGATAGTGGAGTAAGTTAGGGGCAGTTCCATTTTGTAATTTCAATTGATATAATAATTGTGCGCATGCGAATAAATTCAGGGTTCAAAGCCATTTTAGAAGGTTGTTTTTTAATTTCAAAAACAAATTGCATTGCGCAGAATCGTAATGCATAAAATATTGCAGTGCAAAACATGGCATTTGATAGAATAAATAAAGCAATTATGTTACGTGTAATTACGTAGTTTATTTAACAATTTAATTTTCGTTTACATTTATATGTACGGAATATGTATTGTAAAAGCACACAATACTTTTATTTTTATTTACTCGTTAATAAATTTTACTGTTCGGAGATCGTTCCGTATTTTCATCAACGTTTGTCCTAAAAAATTTTCGCCAAATAAATTCCAATTTTCAGGATTTAATATTTCCGGATGAATTTTGTCTATTCTAATTCCCCACAGCATGTCACTGTATACAACTTGACCTTTAGACTTAGTTCTTGCAATTTCAGCTAACACTGCTTCATCAGTGTTTATCAACCACCACCGTAACCATTTATTTTGAGAAAATTTTGCATATGAAATTTCCGGCACTTTACTATTTTTTCTTTCAGTCCATTGTTCAGCATTGAAATTTTTTTACACTCCTCCCCATATGTTTTGCAACTCCTGGTGTTGGTGTTTTTATTAATTCTGCCTTTTCATGATCTTTAAAAAATTTAGCCTTTTCCCATTGAATTTCATTTTCACTTGTCTGCCATTTAATTCCACAATAATCAAATT
>LBFL01037783.1:0-11644 GCA_000988845.1 Hypochthonius rufulus
TTAACCTTAACAATTCTATGTGTACACTCATTGATAATCGCACTCATCCCTCGATTCTGTTCTTCTCTCGTATCTGTAGCATCATCGTGATTATCACAGTACTGCCACGACAATGCTCTTAGATCAATAGATTGTGTGAATACGGATTTTTTATAATTAATTAAATTGTTGGGCACAAGAATCGTTAATGATGCAAAACACTGAGATTTTTACTTGTCTGTATCATTAAAATATTGGAGTGTCTGTATGTTTATCTGTCCACAATAATTGAAATTTTAATTTGAAAATATTTGTGAGGGTTTTTTTGCATGAAAACGGCAATTCAATTGTTGCGACGGTTTTTATACACATTGTTTTAAACATACAATTTTGTATGCGTAATCTTATTGTTTCACTGTATAAAGGTGCGAAGCGTCGGACTTTTTGTTTGTTTCGAATTAAAAATTTTAAATAACAACTATTGTTGCGCATTGAAACAGGATTTTAATTGTTATATGGGAAAAGGTGCGAAGCATCGGTTTTGTTATTAAAATCTTGAAATGTCTGTGCGTGTTGTATTGAGATTTCTTAACTTTTGTAATATTTAAATTAAATATTTACACAAAAAACTATTATTAAAAACTTATGTATAATTATGTATATTTATTTAATTTAACCGCTCATATCCTAAAAGTATTAACGTCATGAGATTGAGATAATGAGTAAAGATGTGACAGTGACAGTTCCGTATCAATATTGTCCTGAAAATTTTCAACAATTTACTAAAGTGTCACACAAACGCTTAGTAAATTTATGGACTCAAAATGTTAATGTATTTTGATAAATAACGACATATTTAATCATTTCCCTTTAATAAAAATATTATCCGTACTCTAATACCGTCCAATAATTCAATTTAATACAAAATATAAAAATTTAGTTTATTTTTAAATATTTTAATAAAACATTTGTATTTAGAGATTTTCATTTTTTGATGTTTTTTTTATATACACATAAACCTCAATAACTTGACCCTCTATAACTTGAAAATCTTTATAATTCGAACATATTTTCAGGACCCGATTCATTTCCTATACTTCTCCATAGGAATGAACCTCTTAACTTGAAAACTTGCATAACGTGAACAAATATTTTGGACCGCAATATGTTCAAATTAAAAAGGTTTATGCGTAAATTTTACTGTTTTAAAAACGTTATATGTGAACGTATCAATTGAATGTAATCAAACAGCTGATGACTTAAGTAATGTAAACAAAAAGACAAACAAAAGAATTAATGATAAATAATCACATAAATATAAGATATAAATATAAATATAAGAATTATAAATTATAAATATAAGAATGGGGAATCAATTGTTGGGGATGGCCCCAAATACAATACATCCGATTGAATATTATCTCTCAGACGCCGCTGAGTTTCAGTACAGTCAATCATTGGGATCGACACGATTCTTGAAAGTGGCGAAATGCAAACATTACGAAGGGGATTGTGTCGTGAAGATTCTGGCGATTGAAGACCCATCATTACCATTATCAGCACATAAGAGTCGAATCGAACGATTGGCGAACGACACGATTAAGAATGTGTCAATTGCTTCATTTAATAGGGTTAATCTATACCCGAATTTCGCACTTATGGCACGTCAATACGTACGGTACTCTCTGTACGATCGTATCTCAACGCGACCATTCTTAAGTCAATTTGAAAAGTCATGGATTTTATATCAGTGTTTTCGATGCATACAGTGGTGTCACTCGAATGGCATCACTCACGGGGATCTTAAATTAGAAAATATTTTAGTGACATCATCATTGTGGATCGTCATTACTGATTTTGCCACATATAAACCCGTAACATTACCTGACGTGAGTTGTCACGTGATTATGTACATTATTTTACAGATTTAATATAATAATTATGTTTGAATTGTATAGGATAATCCCTCAGACTTTTCCTATTTCTTTGACACATCGCGACGGCGGTGCTGTAATATCGCACCCGAACGGTTCATCAGTGATTATGCACCACAAGCATCGTCTGAAATTCTAAATCAATCATCACTAACATCATCAGAACCGTTAGTGACGCCTGAAATGGACATGTTTAGCATCGGTTGTGTTACGGCGGAACTCTTCTCTGATGACGCTCCAAATGCTAATCTCTTTGATTTGGGGAATTTATTAGCGTACAGAGCACTGCAGTATTATCCCGAGAAATGTATAAATTCCATCACTAATGAGACGGTTCGGGAATTGGTAAAGAATTTGATAGGATTAGAGCCGCGCGAACGTTACACTGCCTCAAAAGTGCTTCAATTGTTAACACCGGAAGTATTTCCTCAATATTTTTATACGCTTTACGATTATTTACGTCATTACGTGCGTCTTCCGCCCGATGCTAAAATCATACGCCTTTCGAAAGATATCGATGATCTTTTGCCACAAATTCTTCAACATGAACCTCATGGTCTATTGTTGTTAATCGTGATGATTACGTCATCGATGAGAGCACTTAAGCACTGCCATTGTAAAATATTAGCTCAACGATTGTCGTGTAAAATAGCGGCGTCATCTTCGGTTATGTCACCGTATATCATGGACCGTCTTTTACCATATTTACTCCACTCATTGAGTGATTCTGATGCGAGAGTTCGCGCCGAAGCAATTGATTCAATTAGATTTTCATTGGAACATGTGACACAATTACCACAGAGTGATAGTAATTTATTTACCGATTATATTCTTCCGGATCTGGTAATTGCTGATTTAATTATAATCTCATAATTAAATATTTTTTATATAATTTAGTGTAATGTTGTAAATGACCGTTCAGTTTTGGTCCGCATAAGACTAGCATCAAATGTCTCATTTTTGGCCCGAATTGCGCTGAACTTTTTAAGTCAGTCGTGTGACCATAACTATGATGAAGAACTGTCACTTCTCCATGAGAAATTTCAATTAATCGTGTCTCATCTTCTCACGGACAGTAATAATTGCGTCCGACGGACACTCCTATACACACCCGACAGTTGCGCTAATTTATGCGTATTTTTTGCACGACAAAAAACTAATGATGTGATATTGAGTCATATCATCACCTTTTTGAATGATAAAGTAAAATGTTTTTATATATTTTCTTTAATTAAATCATTATATTTCCATAACTTTTTTCATAAAATTTCAGACCGATTTTCAAATTCGATGGTCATTCTTCGATAACATTGTTGTGGTCGCATCATTTCTCGGGAGTCAATGTTCTGCCATTCTCCAGCCGCTTCTTCAACAGGGACTTTCCGATTCTGAAGAAACAGTTATTTATAAAGCGATTGAATCACTATCATCACTGATACAAAATGCACTCTTAACAAAAACAATTGTCTTTGAATTAGTTCGTGACGCATTACCATTGTTAGCGCATCCAAATCTATGGATTCGCCACGCAATGGTATCACTAATACTAACTCTGACATCGCGATTTTCAATCGCAGATATAAATTGTAAAATTAAACCATTAATTGACTTATATTTGAATCGTAAAATTCATTCACTATCCAATGATGAACTATTAAATGACTCACTCTATGATCCAATTCCACGTCCGATATATGATTTGGTGGTGACATCAAAGCTCAGCTGTGATTCCCTATTTGAATGTCTCTCCCAAAGAAGTGTCATACGATCATTGCCGCGACATCATTCGGCTTCGACTGTCATTGAAGATGCTCTTTACACGCGTCTGACGCACGAAGGAATGAATGAACATATTGAGGAACAATTATTAAGATTATCGGAAATCTTAAGGAAAATCCATCGGAACAAAAAGAATCATCATAATAAAAAAGTATCGGGAAATATAAACATTACGAAAAAGAATTACCGGAGATGTTTAAGTGTGATGTTAGATGATGGAAGTAACGAAAAGGCATCGTATAAAAGACAAACATCGACGATGAATGAAGAATGGTTGCATATGTTTGGATCAACTGCAAAACTGATCCCCGCCGGTGGTGGCGATGATGATGTGGACATATCGGGGGTCATTCCCGTTGCTCATGAGGCTCGTGAAAATGATAATAGTGAAATGTCTATTCATGTTCAATGTCCCCCGTGTCAAGCAGAGGTGAACAAATTGATTACCCATAAAAAGAATGATTTTACTCCGCCGATTGGAGTTAAATCTACCATTAGCACACCGTTCAGACCGAAGGGTCTTCTCGTGGCACATCTCCATGAACATGAATCGTCTGTAAATCGCTTAATAACAATCGGTGAAACGCCATTCTTTGTCACGTGTTCATCTGATGGTACTGTCAAATTATGGGATTCTTCACGAATGGAGGGAAAATCAGCAGCAAATCGGTCACGTCAATCGTATTCCGCGTCACAACTCGATCCTCAACCAATCAATGGCATCACGTATTGTGGCGATTGCATTGTTGCGTATTCTAATTTTACTAAACCTAATGCTAAACCCGATGAAAATGCAAGTTTTGTGCATATATTGGAAATCGATAGGGGAACGTCACGAATGAAATTACATACGACATTTAAAGTCGAAAGTGAAATCACAGGGACTTTAATAACTGATATCACAACAGTCAATAACAATGTCTTTGCAATATCATGTTCCGATTCAACAATTCTCGGTTATGATCTCCGACATATTAATTCTTCAACAATAGAACCATCGTTTTTAAAACCGGTATGGCGATTGACATCACCGGGACACGAACGATTAATCACGTGCATTACGGCCGATGATGTCGTACTTTTTGCGGGGACATCACGTGGAAACATCACGACTTTCGATTTACGATTTCTCATCCGATCCAATTTCATGTATTATCCCGCGAAGAATCGTGTGCGAAGGTTAATGTACACTCCGCACGGATTATATTCAACCGGTGAGTGATTTTAACAATAAATTGAAATTACAAAAAACTATAAATTTAAAAACTGTAATAAATTTATTTAATTTAACCGCTAAAATTAACGTAATGAGATGGACTTAGTGATGTGTAAAGGTGCAACAGTGCCGTATCAATATTGTCCTGAAAATTTTGAACAAATTGCTAAAGTGCGACACAAATGCTTAGTAAATTTATGGACTCAAAATATCTATGTATTTTGATAGATATTAAAAAAGGGGATTTTCTAAAATAATTAACGAAAGATTTAGTAATTCCCCTCTAATTAAAAATTATACACCGTTATTCCCGTGCAATAATTAATTAATGACCAAATTTATTGTTAAGAGTAAAATTTATAAAACTGTTGCAACAATTAAAATTTTAGTTTCAATAGTAACGCAACAAAATGTTTCAAATTTTAAATTTTCAAATTCAAAATTCAATTGACAAGACACAGACACTACAATATTTTAATACTATAGATTTTATTTACATAAATGTTGAAACCGATTAATGATCTGAATACATATTTCTAAATTTACACGATTAATTACTAAATTTACTTAAACATATATTACAGGACAGGGTAATAGTGAAGTATCATTATGGGACTGTGAATCGGGTTCACGTATAAAGACGTTTTGGGCTTCGACTGCACCTGCACTGTCATTGACACAGGTAATGACTAAATTTTCAAATATTTCTTTAAATTTTATAAATTAAAAACATAATTTTATGCTAAACATTAAGTTACGTGATGTTTCATAATCATAATTATTGCATTAATACATTTGTGCATTCAAAAGGCATCGGCACATTCAGTATTAGGAATGTTATTGATAAATACCGGAAAAGACTCTTCAATGATCACCGGCGGAACGGACATGCGATTACGATACTGGGATATGTCAACACCGGAGAGATCATACATTATTAGTGATAATGGGAAATCATCGAACAATTCAAATGGCATTAAATATACTGCTAAATTTATCGAAGGGATACACGTGATTCAGGAATGTCAAGAGCCTGTGGGAAATCAGCCACAGATGAGTACGACAGCACTGCAGTCATTCGATCAGCAAACAATTTCCTCATCACATCGCGATTGTATCACTGATATCGCACGGATCAATCATCTTTTAATCTCCTGTTCTAAGGATGGTGTCGTCAAAGTATGGAAGTGATGCTTTAGTATGGAAGTGATGCTTTAGGTTCGTAAGTGTAACATTTTTAGTAAATTTTTTTTAATAACAAAAATTCAAACAAAAAATAGCAAAATTTGAGTAAAATTACGTAACGATTAAACGACGAATGTAAACACACAATACAATTATTGCATTCCTCCCAAACATATGTATTTAATTTCCAGGAATTCTTCGCACCCGTAGTGTGATCCCTCTCTTCCTAATCCCGACTCTTTAACCCCACCGAACGGTGCCTCACAACACGAGATAATCCCCTCATTAACCCCGACCATTCCAACCTCTAACTTTTTCGCCACTCTAAAGATTTGCGAAACATCTTCCGAATAGAAATAACCGGCTAAACCCACACGTGTTGCATTGGCTAATGACAGTACTTCTTCTTCCGTTTCAAATCTATAAATATTTAAACAAAATTTAGATTTATACAGAAACAAATTTCTATTTTCATATAACACATGCTTTAAATAACTTATAATTCTCGACTGTACCATAACTATACTATTCACTGTCAAATCATTTAAAGGAAATTTAATAACATTCAATTGTTTTCAATTCCCTTTAACCAAAAGCACAATTAAGTTAATGATAATGATATAAGATAATGATATATGAACACACTATGAACACACACACTGTTGTTATGAATTTGAAATGTTTAGAAAATATTTGGTTAATTTATAAATAATTATAGTTTAATAATGAATTAATATTTTGATTAAAAAAGCAAATAAATAAATAACTTACTTAATGATGGGTGCGATCGGACCAAAGGTTTCCTCGTGACATATGTCCATATTACTATTGACATTAGTGATGAGCGTCGGTTCAAAGAAATTCCCCCCCAAATGTTTCCCCCCATATTCTAATTTCCCACCCTTTGACAGTGCGTCTGACATATGCATTTGTACTTTCTCAACGGCCTTTGAATTAATCAGTGGTCCAATAGTGGTATCGGAAAGAGTCCCGTCCCCGACTTTGAGTTGTTTGGCCATATTTTGGGCCAATACAGTTACGAACCGGTCGTGAATTCCCGACTGAACAAAGATGCGATTCGAACAGACACATGTCTACAAATAATACGTTATTAGTAACGGCATTATCAATATCGATGTGTCCGTACCTGTCCCGTGTTTCTAAATTTAGATATAATACATCCGTTAACAGCTCTTTCGACATCAGCAGAATTAAACACAATGAACGGTGCATTTCCCCCCAATTCCATTGCCACTTTCTTAACTGTCGATGCCGACTGTTGGAGTAATATTTTTCCAACAGATGTTGAACCTGTGAATGAAATCGCCGCGACTTTTGGTGATGTGCATAATAATTCCCCGACTTTTGAGGCGTTTCCACTCGACGATGGAACTATATTAATGACTCCATTGGGAAAACCGACGCTTTCGGCTAATTTAGCGATGGCCAAAGCAGAGTATGGAGTATCTGAGGCCGGTTTAATCACTGCGGTACATCCCGTTGCTAATACCGCTCCCAATTTACGGGTGATCATTGCATTTGGAAAATTCCACTATAAAATGAGGTATTTAATCGCATAATTAAATTCTATATGATTATTGATTTTTATTAAAATATTAATACATAAACATAAACAGTTTGACTCACGGGTGTGATGATTCCGACAGTGCCAATCGGTTGTTTCATATACATGATCATTTTCTCATTGAATGGCGACGGTATAATTTCCCCGTAAATTCGTCGTGACTCTTCACTAAACCATTCCAAAAACGATGCACCATAAGCGATCTCTCCCATTGACTCTTTAATCGGTTTTCCCATTTCAGCAGTTAATAGTGACGCTAAATTATTTTGTTGTTCCATTTGTGCGTCGTACAATCGTCTCAACAGTACTGACCTGTGTTTGGCTGTAGTGACACTCCACGTTTTGAATGCATCATTAGCCGCGTCAATTGCTTTTTCCACATCTTCACCGGTACAATCACAGGCATCACCGATGGTTTCTCCATTCGCAGGATTTATTACTTTAAATGTCTTTCCACTCACTGATGAACACCATTGACCATTAATGTATGCCTAAAACCGTACGACATTTATGATTAATTTCAATAACAATTGTTTATTTTAAGTTATAAATACCTTTGAAATTATATAATTTTTCCATTCCGATGATTGAGACATTTTTCTTATGTTCGATAATTCAATAAGACACTTATGGCGGAGTATTTTCATACGGAAGAACATTGTGATTAATTAAATTCATTAATTAATTGTTCATTCGTAATTCTGATAAAATTATCAGACACATCGTGTCATACAATAAGCGTTAAGAGCTTAAATATCGATTTACGCTGCAAATTTTCAGGGTCATGATACTTGAATTTGTTATGTCACAAATTGCGTAAATATATTCGTGTTATGACTTTAGATTGATATTTAAATAATAATCATTTTTGACGTTTTATACGACGATATACGCATTCTTTTTGCACATAAATGCTTTAAACATTTGATTTTAAAATGTTTACTTTTTCAATAACGGTACACATTACGATAAAATAAATATGTTAACTGACATCAGATTATTTTAGCGCTTTTCTCCATTAAATCAATGCGAATTAAACTATGTCAGTTAGCATATTTTATAATATTAGTCTTTAACAAATCACGTGTATAAACATATGAGTTACCCAAACATAAATTTAATTAAAATTCATTATAATGTTTGTTTCTAAAGGATTATCATTATCGTCGCGAATTCTATTATTATGCCGAACGAATCGTGTAAATATATTCTCAATTACTTCAGCATTATCATCATCAGCATCATCATCATCGTCATCATCGTCTTCATCAACAACATTTGAACATCCGTCGCAATCAGCGATTCCGTCATTTGAAAGGAAATTTAATATAAATGAATACGATAAATTATCTCGAATCGCACTGAGCGCTTATGAATTGAGTCATGCGGTAGCATCGGGTGATATAACACTGCAAAAATTAGAAACGGATAAAAATTTCATTTACACATGTGAAGTGATAATTGAAAATGTTTCAGAATTATCTTCAAATAAATTAATTCGTGTTTTACAATCATTTCTTTTAATGGGATATGATCCGTCATCATCTGTGGTGAGACATTTAGAGAATGAAGTCCTATGGCGGTGCAGAAATTTACCATTTAAATTGATTCTCAAATGTTTGTCGTATCATCACCGGCATCAGGTAAATGATAACAGTATTTTAGTATAACATAAATTTTCATAACCTAAACATATTGCGATAAAAAAAATTTTGTATAAGTTAAAGAGATTTTTAAGTTATAGAGGTTTTTATAATGAAAATAAATAGAATCGGATCACGAGAAAATGAGTTCATGTTTTAGAGGTTTTCGAGTTACGGAAGTTTATGTGTATAATAAAAGACAAATTTATGGATATAAATGGACTTAAATAATTGCATTTACAGGAGACTCAACAACAGAAACAAGTGGTGTCGGAACTGATATTATACTGTCAGTCTCGACTCGATGAGGCTAATAACGTTAATGACATCATTCAAATGTTACGATTATCCCATTGTTTTAGTAATGATTGCATCAGTCGAATCGAAGAAATGGCATTAACATTAATAACACGACACACGAGTGAATTCGATTTCGATTCACTTTCTTATTTATTAGTACTGTTATCACAGGCAAAACGTCGTCCGACACCTTTGATTAGAGCCGCCGTTAATAAACTAATTGAATATCCTGATAATGAAATACAAACACCACCGGCACATATCATCTCAATGATATGCGCTCTCAATTCTCTTAATTTTCCCGATAATAATTTACTTCAGAAAATGTCAGATATTCTCTGTGCGAATAATTTTATGTCGAAAGTGCCATCATCATCCAAAAAGGATCTTTTAGTTGCGGTGAGTCAACTCCATTGGAGACACTCGAAGCTTATGGATGCGTATATTCAAAATATAGTCGATAATTCTAAATCAATTACGGTTCAGGATATAATTGCATATGTCATTTCATCGGCATTATTATATTATCGATCATCGACATTTAACGAAATTTTTGTGAATCATTTGATTCCTAAAATAACGCGAAAATCTGTAAATTCGGATATTCAATGGTTAAACATTGTATGGTCATTTGCAATTCTCGGATGCGCGACGCATGAACATATCGAGTCAGTGATTAACGATAAATTTTGCAATAATATTCTTAAGGATTTGGATCAAATTACAGCAAATTTAATTGAGTTAAAACTCCTCAATATTAAGGGATACGCCGAAATTGAACTCAATATGAAAGTTGAATTTCCATCGTCTTTAAAATCTGATACTGAAATGCCTAAAGAAACTTCAGATATGGAATTATTTGAAAATTCATTAATTGATTCTTTAAGTGCGTTCCTTCCGAAAGGAAAATATATGGCGACACATTTAATGACACCGTTTGGTTTTGAAATTGGTATACATTAATTTAATATACCGTATTTTCGATAGTATAGGAAACACCCTTTTTGATCCCTTTTCATATAAAGAGAAACTATAGTATTTTCTTATCATATCCTTATAATCCCTTTCCTCAGCTTAAGTTTTTTTGAACAAAGTATTTGTGTCTATGGTAAGGGCCTCTAAAAGTGTTTCTTATACAATCGAAAATACGGTATTTATTAATTAATGCATTTTTAAATTAATAATCAGGTGCGGAATTTATTATAAATTCTTCAATTAAACCACTTTCGTTAACTGAATATGGAATTATCGGTGGTGATTTGAGTAAATCATCTTTTCTCACCGCTCACAAATCACTACCGCATGAATTCAAAAGGTAAACTGTTATTTCATAATAATTATGAATAACCGAATCTTAAAGATTAAGAATAATTTATTGTTTTTTGTTTAGAATTGCATTGTTAATTATGGGATTCAATGACTGTTTAATTAATGATTCGGGACTCATCGGAGTGAATGAATTCGCTATTCGAATGTTGGAAAAAATGGGATATAATGTGGTGATTGTACATGAAAGTGATATTTCATGTAAAACCTCTGCTATCAAAAAAATTCAATATTTACAGACAGTGTTGAGTCAAACATTAAAAGCAAATTAAACGTGTTGAGTTTGTAATAAGAATTTTAATTATGATTAAAAATTCAATTTGTACTTTAGCATCATTGAGTTAAGATAAAAAATTACGATTGTATTAAAAGCACAATTGATTATGTGATCCGGAATTTGTATTATCGTAGAATATTAGACTTTGTCGAAGGTCGGGACCGTGATGCCCCCCCTCCCAGAATGGGGGGATTCGAGTTTTGAACACTCAAGGATTTTAGACTAAATCTTTCAAAAGATTTCATAAAAAATTATTTTTGAAAAATCTTAAATTTTGACAAAATTTAGAAATTACTCCCCTCATGAGTCGAGAAAAAACCTGACAATGGACATGACTAAAATATATTGTATGTCAGATCAGGATTTTTCCGGATCCCGAGAGGAGGGTAATGATTTTACGTTTAGGGCGGGGGTAAATTT
>LBFL01037949.1:0-12175 GCA_000988845.1 Hypochthonius rufulus
TGTTAAAAAGATAGTCACAAATAGGGTGACCGTAACAATATATCCATAACATTCCGATCTTTAATGATGACTCTTCAATGATGAGTCACAATTCTTTAATTTTTGTTCCTCCGTTTTGATTTAATTACAATAAATTATTTAAATTTATTTGATAATGAATTACCCGAAACATTCAGATATTTCATTATTATTTGAATCGAAAATGATGATTCAGGACATTGAAGATTATGTGATTCAAATGATGAAATATCGCGATTCAATCGCATTGAAAAGTCATTACCTAATGTATGGGATCGCGAAACGGACAAATGATACAAACGTAATGATTGAGTCACTATTAGCGAAATTGAAGATGGAAATGGACTCGAATATGATACTCACGATTGAACAATACATTCAGGAAATGATTGAATCATTAGTTAAGAATAATGCCGATCAAATGAAGGATTTGTATGATCAGAATCAAAAGTTAAAACATAAAATTGAGGAATTAGAGAATGAAAGAGATGATTTCAACAATCGAATGATCCATTTACAAACAAAAACTAATAATGAATTAATTCAAAACAATGAAATGATTAGTGTTTTGGAATTGCAATTAAAGAATTCAAATGAATTGAATGCCGAACTTCAGGAGAAAGTGAATAAAAAAAGTAATTGTCTCATCTGTAATCGGAAATTCTCAGGTGAAACCGGATTAAAAATCCATTGTTCAAAGATGCATCGCGTGACAATTGATGGAAATTATGTTTAAAAACAATGAAAATTATAATTATATAATTATAATTTACGCGCAAAAACCTCCATAACTTAAACATATTGCGGTCCAAAATTTTTATTCATGATAAGGAGTTTTTCAAGTTATAGAGGTTCATTTATAATGTAAATCAATAGAGGCGGGTCCTGAGAATCTATTCAAATTATAGAGATTTTAGAATTATAGAGGGTTCAAATTACGGAGGTTTGTGTGTAAATGACAATTTATAATCCGGTGATATGTGTGAATGGCCTTTAACTTAACAATCATTTTTGCTATACTATCGTAATCATAAGAGTCATTTACATACATTGTAAAGTAACATTTTCTATCTGATAAATTATAAATATAACCATTTATTAAATGATAATTTAGCGCTAAAATTTGATGAAATAATTTATTTTAAAAATAATTTCTGAAAAATTCATAAATAAAAATTAAATTTTTGTGTATATTAAACTAAATAAAAAAGTTTATTAAAGATAAATGAATGCACATTTGTGTTTTATTCATGATTTACCAATGAATTCATGTGAAACGTCATGAAAATTGACACAAAAAACATGATTATGATTAAATCTAAAATTTTGAATTTTAAGATTTGAAAATGTAAATCTATAATAATTATATAATTATAATTTAATTATATAATTATACAATTATTGTATTTTAATTTGACACATCGCATTTGACTTTGTATATGATTTGTTTATTTTTTTGTTTTAAATGTATTTTGTGATTCTTATTAAATTTTATTAAAATATTTAATTAAAAATAAATTTATTTACTTAATTATTTTATATATCAATTGTTTATTAATAAAATGATTTTTTTGTTTTTCTAATCATTTTGAATTAAAAGTTTTCATTCATATATACAGGGATGCCCTAAGTAAAGTATCCCCATATTTACATCAAATGTTAATATGGGGATGCTTAATTTAGGGCTGCTCTATACTCATATGTAATTTGATTTATATTCGAATTACAAAATCCAAATTAAACTGATATATTTATAGTATTGTATTAAAATTATTTGATATGCGCAGATACAAATACGAAATAAGATTAATATGTAAATATAACATAAAATGTTATGATGAAAGAAATGAATTTATTAATGCCAAAAATTCAATACATTAGAATAAGTCTCATCAAAATTATACAATTTTTAATTATATTTAAGTAAATAATTTCTTAAAATACTCATTAAAATTAATTAAATTAATACATTTCTTCATCGTCAATTTCGATTTCATTAGTTTCGGGGACATCATTGGGGTGGAACCGTAACTGATGTCGTCTGACGTGACTGCTTTTAGTGAATTTCTTGCAACAATTGCCAATTTTACACTCAAAATTCTTTTCTCCGGTGTGAGTCTTTCGGTGATTCGTCACGTACGCCATAGAAACGGCGCGATACTCACATCCGGGCCAATCACACAGATAGGGTTTAATATCAGCGTGTGACATCATATGCTTCCTCAAGTGACACGACTGTAGGAACTTTTTGTTACATCCGGGCCATTCACATAGGAATGTCTTTACATTCTCATGAACGGCCCGTCGATGATCGGTGAGAGCTCCTTTCAGTGTGAATCTCCAGGCACATCCGGGCCAATCACAAGCGAATGGTTTCTCACCCGTATGTGTCCGCATATGTGCCTTAAGACCAGGCTTTTGGCTGAACCGTTTGTTACACCCGAGCCATTGACACTCGAATGGTCTTTCCCCCGTATGACTACGTAAGTGCAACTTCAATTGCTGTGCCTGTGTGAACCTACTGCTGCATCCCGGCCATGAACATGGGTATGGCTTTTCTCCCGTATGAGTCTTTTTGTGATCCCAAAGATTTGACCTTTAATTGGATTTATGCAAAATTAGAATGTATTGTTTCATATAAAAAATAATTCCATTAAAATTATGTTAGAAAATGTGTCACTGAATAAAGTTTCTCATTACATAAATAATTTTAAAATTTTAAAGATTTAAAATGCTTTCTTAAATCATATTCCTTTTAATAGCAAAAGTGACATATTTTCAACAATACAAATCTAAATGTATTGTAATGTCATGAAATGTAATTTCATTAAATATGTGAGGGAATAAAACGTAAATTAAAATTGAATTTAAATGGAATTTCATGAAAAAGTACCAATAAAATGTAAAAACAACACAATGAATACCTATATTTAGCGATATATTCACACCCCTCAAACGGACACGCGTATTGTCGTTCGGGATCCTTATGATTGACCATTCTCTCCTCATACTTCCGCGGCCGTCCCCTTTTGCGATGAAATGGAGTGTCCGAATCAACGGCCGGAATTAATTTAATTTGTAAATTATTTGGTAAATCGCGTTTCAATTTCTTGGCTTTCGTTACGGTATAAGAATCGGTATTCGTTTGTATAATAACACAGTCCTTATCATTAACATGTTTCGTTGAATATTCAAAATCATTATCCATTTCATTATCATCTTTAATCGTATCATTATTATTCTCCATTAATTTAATGGCGTAACCTCCGGTCACAGGGGTTTGTCCAAAATGTCTCTTAAGGTAATGGCTCTTTACTTTATCAATGGTGTCGAATCGTTTAATGCAGAACTTACACTGGTATTGTGTGATCATCACCTGAACCGCTTCGGCGATCACCAAATCCGGGGCTAAACCCAATTGTGGTAATTGTGACAATTCATGGGTCTGTTCCTCTTCCGGTGGAACTTCACTGATCAATACTAATGCAGAACCGTCATTAACCGACTCATTAATTGTGTTATCGTAATGAGTAACGGTAACGATATGATGATCCTCATTTGGGTCATAATCATGTTCATTAAACGAATCATTCTCTTCGATACCATTAATTTCTTCATCATCATTCTCCGGTACATATTCTGATTCATTATCACGTTCATGTTCATGTTCATGTTCATGTTCATCATCATGTTCATCATGTTCATTATCATGTTCATTATCATGTTCATGTTCATCTTCACGTTCATGTTCATCATCATCGATACCGATTTCTTCATTAATATCATACGATTGTATAGTGATTTGTTCATTATGATCGTAATCATCAGCATCATCATGACATTCATTACCATCACATTGATTGGCGCTTTTCACATTCACATTCTTCTTTAGGGGCATATTTTTGTCACTTTTATTCTCATTTTGATTGTCGTAATATCTTTTATTCGGTTTTATTGTACGTGACGATTTTCGGGGCATTTTACGTTAAACAATACGTGCTTATGTATTGTAAAATTATAATAATCATAAAGTAATTTTTTGAATAATTTTAAATTAATTAAATTTTATTTATTTGTGTAATATTATAACGTTCTTTACTTTACGGACAATGGAATGGCGGAATCATAAAAGAGGGACACGAAAGGGGAGGGGAATAAAATGTATATAATTCATAAATAATGTAATAAAATAATATTGTTTTTCAAAATGTTATTATTATATAATTTTCTTGAATGGGGTTTTGGATTATGTACTATTATTTATGTATGAAATTTTTTTATTGCCGTAAATTATAAATGTAATTAAATTTTAGAAAAATATTTGAGTCGTCATAGAAATGTATTAAAATATTATAAAAATGGGACAATTTAATTTATTATGATCATGTCATATGTTTATGGCCCATAATAGTGTAGTTCAAGATTATGATTTGTAAATGTTACATTAGCATATGTCTCTAATTTATGTATATTTAAGTAATTTAATCGTAATTAAATTAATAATAATCGTGTCGTACGATGGAAGAGGTATTATCTAAGATCGTAAAAGAGGCACAAATATTGAAATTGTCGAATGTGACCGCATCATGTTACTCGGCACAGGGTATGTATTGGAATGTTATATTTAATGCGCATATGATAATTGCAAAACATATGTAAAACAATAATAAACAAAATATATAATTCAGCAAAAAGTGCATTAAATTTTTTTTCAATTAAAAAATAAATTTTGAAAAAATAATATTTTAAATTCACATAAACTTTTCAATCGTAAACTCTCTTTAACATAAACAATCTCTGTAATGTAAGCACCTATAGGTACATGATATAAACCTTTAATACATGAACCCCTATAACATTAAATATGTTTATTATAAACATAAGTTTCGTACCGCAATATGTTTACGATAGCGGAGTTTATATGTATTTTAACTTTGAATTAATTACACAGAAATAATATGTGATAAATCATCACTTCTCAAATGGCCGATGCATGAGATTCGCCTCAAGTGTTTAGCGGCATTTGAACAGTGTCTTCGGACCTCAAAATCCTCGAACTGTAAGTTACACTCATATGCCGTTACGGGTCTTCAGTCGATGCTTCGCGATCGTATGTTTTGGACGGTCGACTCTGACGATGCGAATCAACAAATACCGACTCAATTATGTCAGTCGATTGCCGCTGTAATCACCGGACACAACGAAAAGATTCAATTGGAACTGATCTCACTTTTGGCAGAAATTGCCTCAACTGTCACGTCACTGATCACCATTGAGACAGTTGAAGAGGTGATTATCATATGTAACGGTATATATCAATCGCAGGGTACGATTACACCGAAACTGCAATTGGCTATGGAAGTGGCCTCAAACCAAATGTGTTATCAGTACTGTAATTACATCATTAATGATCCCGATTGTGATGACTCAACCGGTGATGTCTTTGATGATGATATTCTACCACTTTTGAGCTTTCTCTGTGATCATCTCAATCAATTACATTTAAGTAATATTAACGAAACGTCAATGCTAATCAAATGTGTTCATTGTATATTCAAATCAATACCGAGTCAAACATCTGTGATTAATGAAAAATTTGTTAACTTTATTTGGTATGACAGTACAGTACACAGTATATTATAACTTTAGTCATTAGTCTATTGATTTTTCTCATTCTATTTTTAGGCAAAATTTATGCCCGTTATTAGTGAAACTGTTAAGTAACGATAGTATTAATAGTATTAACCCGAAGTGCCACGATGTGCCAATCACAGCACCGGATCAGTTGAAACAAATCGGACGCGGTTCTGAGTCAATATCCAATTCCGAACGGACTAATTCTATCAGTAAACATGTTTATAGGTATAACAACAATATTTGTTCTTTAATCTATGCTATTAAAATAGTTTGTGTCAATATATGTTTGTATTATGTATGTCTGTTGCAACAATTTGTTTCAGTGAAAAACTATTGTTGAAATTCTATAACTTTAGGAAATTTTAATAAAAGTTTTAACGCGCATAATATTATGTTTACATTTGTTAATATATAAGAATTGTTTTAATTTTGCAGCATAAGCAGTGAATTGGTAAGACTTTTTGGTCAGATCAGTTCGCTTCGGCCGGTATTAGAATCATTATTCCATCGTATGTTACTCTATCCTCCGGTATCTGATCGAATTGAGGCATTGAAATTCCTAAATGAGGTTTTTAACCATCATTTTAATTATTTGTATAATTAATTAATTAATTTAGTTTTTGAAACATCCCGAACTGATTATTTCGATCTCATCTCAACCGGTCGAACGTTTTGGTAAAATATCACGTTCAAAGGATCTCGACTTAATACTCATGTATGAAATTATTATTTATTTCACCAGAAAATTCTCATATTTAATTTCTCCATTTTCAAAGACAAGATTAACGATATTTATCATTTTAATGATTTTTATAGTGTAATCGATTCTTTAGAAGAATGTAGTGCATCATCAGATGATACAATTATATCATTGAGTGTATCATGTGGAGTCACGTTTCTTTCAACTCTCGAATTAATTAGTACCGGCGGTGGTCTCAATCAATTCATTACGCAACAGATTAATAATAAATATATATTTATTGAAAATGCTGATTTCGAAGGATTTGATGTTAGGAATGTGATGACGAAAAAGGATAACGAAGAAATGGTTAATTATAAAGTACTAAAGGAAAGGATCAGCGGACACGGAGATGAGTGTCCGCAACAATGTGATAAAAGTGAAGATCATTGCTCTTCTCAAACGGATTCGACTGTTGAAATTAAAAAGGAGATGAGAAATATTGAAATGGATTTGTATAAATCAAAATTAAATGAAATTCTTAAGTCCGGTTCAACCGATAGTAATGAAAGTCAAGAGAAAGATCAGGAAAAAGAATTGGAAAATAATTTAACCGAAACTAATCATGAAACCGATAAAAGTAATGATAAACAAATTGAAGAAAATGAGACGATCACTGATGATGAATATGACACCGCGAGTTGCAATTCACGTGTCGCTGAAGAAACTGATAATGAAAATGATGATGATTCTCTAACTGATGATACTTTAGGGCCGAATTTATCTGAAATCGTCGATCGGCTCCGAATGAATGAGGAATGGGATCAGACAATTGGTGAAAGTGATGATGTCATTGGTGATGTGATTCGACACGAAAGGGAAAACGCGAGAAACTTTATTAATACATTAAAGAGATATTTACCGACACTTTTACCCTTAAGGAGTTCAATTGAAGCTGATGAGGCAATTCAATTATTTGCTTCTAATTATTGTAAAGGTAATTAAATAATTTATATCGTCTTTAAATAAATGATAATTTCTCAGAACTGTGGTCGAAGAATCACAATCTTCCACCGCATTATAGTATTGTAAACGCCGATGGCATTTATCTCTCGACATATTCTGCTCTCCTTTTAAATTTAAAACTAATACATTCCAATTACTATAGTGTTTCTTCTAATAACATTCCACTAACAGAGGTATAAAATTAATTTAATTGACATTAATAATAATTTTTTTTAACATACAAAAGGCACAATTTATAAAAGGGGTATACAGTGATGGAGTTTTGGTGTACATATCCGAAACATTTCTCGCTGAAGTGTATCAACAGGTGTTTGCGTGTGACATTCTTACATCTGCGGGTTATGATTGTCACTCTCACGATAATGTGGCGTTAATTAATCTATTGACAGGTAAATTGTTGTTTCATAAATTATATTGTTAAGGCTATTGTTGTTCTAGATATTGATGGTCTCAACAGTTGTATCCCCGGAGCACAACAACTGTCGGACTATCGTCGTTTGGAGCATACACTCGCCCAGAGACGTGACATAAGTCCGGAAGAGGATGCGGGACGTAAATTGGTACGGAGATTATTAACCGCATTTTGGGATCCGATGATACAAGTATTATCTTCAGTATTTGATGCGCATTCAAATAAAAAAGAAGCATTAACTGTGAGTCTCGACGGTATGCAAATAGCATCGAAGTTATGCATTCAGTTGGGACTTCAGGCAAAATGTGGAAATTTATTTGGTCTTTTGGCAATGGCAGCATCACCAGCATCATCTGCAATACCAACGGTTGTGCCAAAGAAACGAAAATCACCATTAACTAAGCAATTATTCCAATCGATTCGTAACAGTATTACAAATAAATCAATAGCTTTTCATACATCTCATCTCTTGAGTATGCATGTATTGTTGAAGAGTTCACTCGAAATTGGCAGTCACTGTCCCCAGTGTTGGAAACACGTGTTTCAATGCTGTGTTGCAATTATGGAAATGGAACGAACACATTTTGCCGGTCGCGTTAATAAACCACTCGCGTCACTCACTTCATTTTCAACTTTATTAATGACCAAAAGCGGTATGAAATCGCCAAATGATGATCTTCAACTTCCAACGATTAACGAAATCGATAATATGCCGGGAATCAACACTAATGGCAATCCAAGCGAATCACTCGATAAGTGTATTCACGAATGTATTAATTCCTCATCAGAAGGCGATGGTATATTAAGAGGTAAAAAACTCGATAATGCTATTGAACTCCTCTCTCAAATTGTCGATCGTCTCTTTGATGATGCCGCTCAGAAACTCAATTTACAATCACTGACTAAATTCTTAAGTGAATTATGCACATCGAGTCGTGAACAGATCATAATGCTCAAACAAATGTCATCGGATGTTAATTCGAAACTATCGGATGCCGTTTATATTAAGTGTTTACTCTTAACCCGATTAAGTGATGTTCTGTTACGATGCGCTAAAAGCGGGCGTCCATTGATGCATATGATGAAATGTTGGAATGTGGTGACACCGCATTTAGTTGAGGCCATAGCAATTGCCAATACTGTCGGATCGAATCATTTACAAATGCAGTGCGTCGCGAGTAAAAGTGTCGCGACACTTCACGATATAATGGGAGCATCGTTAAGTTTACATACCGAATTACCGCATTTTCACTTTAATGAGGCTCTGTTCAAACCCTTCGAAACCGTAATGCTCCTCGAGATTTGCGA
Organism: Hypochthonius rufulus; assembly: GCA_000988845.1. NCBI lineage: Eukaryota > Metazoa > Arthropoda > Arachnida > Sarcoptiformes > Hypochthoniidae > Hypochthonius > Hypochthonius rufulus. The sequence continues at coordinate 9,081 of LBFL01037949.1, forward strand.
CACGGACATTCAGGAATTAATAATGAGTTCGATATGTGAATTTGTCGAAGGGACAACCGATGAGATCAGATCGGGATGGAGATCGTTGTTCGGGGCCATCCGCGCGATACGACTCCCGTCCGAAGACGAACAATTGGAACGCCTCAGGCAATTGAGGGTTATTTTAGACATTTTTGAAGCATTTTTACATACCGATAATCTGCAAATATTCGCGAATGCGGCACTCGATTGTCTTTTATGTCTCATTCGTCTTGTCAAAGATAACAGTACAATTGACACGTCACAACAGTCTGATTTGTGTCTCGTTGGGCTGAAGTATCTCCATCAGTTTGCGTCACTATTGGCTTCGATGTATCAAATGCCCGCGTGTCCATTGTTCGTTACGGGGAAGAGACTTCCATCATCAGCCGATAATGCCAAAACAATTGAAATTCCCGTATTTCTTAAGAATTCAATTGATTGTAAACTTTCGATTGACATAACTCTGGATCAATTGGACAGACCCGTGAAGATACTTCACATATGGTATATGCTTCTCGATGGTCTCGCATTGAATATTGAAACGTGTTCATCACAACATAAAAGCCAAACAATCGAATTGTTTTTTCATATGCTCAAAACATTGAGAGACATTCCGGGTAATCAATTGTATTGTTATTGTAAATGTTAATCATTTAATTTAATTGTATTGTTGTATAATTCAATGTCTGATCGATTTTTTTTGTCTTTTTATTAATTTTCGAAACAATAGGATCAAATTTCGCCATTTATTGCTCGAATCACATTCTTCTCCCATCACTTCAACGATGGCTCAAAAACTGCTCCCAAAATGAAAGTGACTCAAATTTATTATCAACAGTTAAGCATTGTGCGGGTCTTACTGCTGATTTAGTTGTTGATTACATTGATATGCTTCCGTTGAATTCCGATGATACTTATTTACTCGGAATTGATTTATTACTTCAACAGTCATTATTGATATTTATTGAATGCGTATCAAATAGCAATGAATGTCATCATTCACTCGTTCGATTGAGCTGTGCATGTATCAGGTAATTATGTTTATGATAAATTTTAATTAATTAATTAACAATTTTAATGTTTCTGCAGACACATTTTGTTAAGCGGATTAACACACTTCAATTATAAACAATGGTCAATTGTGTGTTCTTATATTTCACATGCTCATGAGATGAGTCTATCAGCATTAAGAGCTTTGGTCAATTCATTCCATAATAAAACGACAAATTTTTTTGGTGATTTCGAGAGGATTAAAGTGGTATCGAAACGCAATACAAACGATGATTGTGATATCGAACAATTGTGTCAAATCGCACAGAGAGTGTTTTTACTCGACGCACAGCGATGTCCGTTAGAAACTGACCAAAATACGAGTTCAAATGATGGGGCTTTAGTATCGATTGGCGATGACCGGTCATTTACACTCCTTATTCAGGATGAGGGAAATACATTTGCGTATGTAACGATATAAATTTAATAGCATAATATAAGTTTAATCTTTTATTAGTATTAAATTCCGAGATTTGGTGATTCAATTATCATCGCATCATCATTTGGTTCAAACAATTTGTGCATTACTATTAAGCGGATGCTCTTTTTCAATGCCATCATTAAGTACACAATTACAACACATATGTCCTAAAAATGTCGAAAATGCACTGATGAATATGGAGGGATCTCAAATATGTTCTCTCCTTTCATTGTTAATGATAACTGAAGATGTAACATTCCAATATGATGATCGTCCGGGACTTAAATTCTTACTGCAGAAGTTGTGCCGCACGCGCGTTCCCACGAATCTCTATCAACTCAGTTCAATAGCATGGAGTACCGCATTTGCCGTGCGATTCGCCATTTTTACAGATAAGAAATACATGTGTAAACATTCAGATATTATTAAGTCATGCGAAGAACAATTGAATCAGACACTATCCGATATATGTGAACATTACTGCGAATGGGTAAGTAAATCAAATGCCAACAATGGTCACATTTGGTTGGATGATCTCTCCGAAAGACCACTCTTTCTTCTGCAATCGTCAAATCCATTTAATGAGGGTGATGAAGAATTAGCGAAAATTATTGGCGGTTCTAAAGAAAACGCGTCACTCAATGATGCGAAAACATATAATTTAGCGACAGAACAAACAATTGAATCTGTTATGTTACAATACAAACGATGGAAGACTCAACACTCTCCGCTTCCACCGGCACCCGATGGTAACTCTAAGAGATCTGTTGATTCGGAAGGAGAACGGTCAGTTTCAGATACTGAAAAAGAAAACACGCATTTCCTAATTAAAGATAATGACGCACGTGTAACACTATGGAGTGAATTGATTCATGAGGCCATTGATCTTCATTTGTCATTTTCTAATAAAGTTCAATTCAATTCACTTATACCGATATTTTTATCATCAATTGAGACGCTAATTATCTATAGCAACAATAGGCAGTTGCGACAATGTCTTTCTGATTGGATGAGTCGTATCGCAAAGATTATGATTGAAAATGTTGATTAATTTAAATATTTAAAATTCATATTTATATTTATGCATTCATATTTTATGAAAATTATTGTAATTGTTAAGTTAATGTTTAAAATATTTGTAATTTGTTGTGTTTTCAATGATTATACATCAATTATTAATAAAAGAAACTTAAGAAATTTGTTATTTTTAAGAATTTTTATCGGGGAAATTCCATAAGAGTTAAGTGTTAATATAATGTATAACTGAAAATTTCCGGGAATAAAACCATTGATGGGGAAATATTATTTTGATTGTCATAACCGGTTAAATGTGCATTGCGAATATACTCTTTGATTTTCGCGTGAATTTAAAATTATTAATAAATTATTAAATTATTAAAAAATTTGAAATTTATTATTTATAATGAAAGTCGTTTTAATTATTTTAATTTTATTATTAAATAATAATATAAATGCATTATTTAATAATAATGAAATAATTGAAAATGAGAAAAGGATAAATGAAGAGCCAATGCAATGTTCGGCCGAAACTTTAATCGATAAAATCAATGATTATCTCCCCGAAGATTATGATGACGGAAAG
>LBFL01038233.1:2286-12755 GCA_000988845.1 Hypochthonius rufulus
TTTAAGTTATAACCATAGACCGGATAAAATGGTGATTACAGCGATCAATTGTTTTTTGTATTCTCAAACCTGAGTCATCATATATACAAATTCTATTTTTCAGAGATAATTTCTTATCATTATACATGGTGCCTCAAGTTTAAGAGTACAAAAAACAATTGATCGCTGCAATTACCCTTTTATCCGGTCTATGGTCATAACTTATGACTAATGCCCGGAAAGTTATGGATACATTGATACGGTCACCCTAATTGTGACATTCTTTTAGACCATTTTCTCATGAAAATGACTCATAAGTTGAAAAATAAATAGGGTCACCGTAGCAATATATCCATAAGTTTCCGTGCTTTACTTATGACTCATAACACAGGTGTTTATTTGTCTCTCAGTTATATGAAATTTAATTTTTAAAAATTAAATTATATTTATAATGAATCAGAAAAAATTAATAATTTTGATGTACCCATTTAATGCTTATGGGGTTTAAATCCATTTATTGGTATCACACAAAATCTTTAAAATCGTGGACATAAAATGGCATTTGCGATTGAAAAATTATACACAAATATTATTTAATCACCACTTTTAATAAATTTATCTTTTATATTTATCTGAATACTGAATATTAAACAATTAAAATGATAATATGATAATACTTACATAAAATATTAGATGATCAAGTAGATTGCTTTGCCGAACGCACGTCGAGTTGTGATTGTGTCTGATTTAACATGAGCGGTTGAATGACACGATCAATGAGCACACACGCAGTGAAATTCTTTGCCCCTCCATAATTGGATGAGCTAAAAACAGTAAATACTTTTCCTCCGAAATGAACTCTGTAACCCTCACGAACCAATTCGTGGGCACGGACCATGTGAGTAATTCCATTGGCAGCGAAGAAATTGTCGACGGCTCTTTCCGTGTAATAATATGCGGTTTTCCTGATGTGATTCGGAATAAATAATACATCATCCCTATTCAATTGATCCTCTCGTGATTTGGTCATTCCGGGCATTGAATCGATAGGATCAGACCATAGTACTTCATGTGCGGCCGGTGAATCTTTTTCTGGATTTACTAATGGTTTTGGGATATTCGCCAATTCACTGAGTGTCATTGTGGATTTGGGTATCCCCCCGTGAACACACAGCACTGTCCTATTGATGACCGCTGCTATCGGAAGACGATCGAAGACATTTGAAATCGCATCCCAAATATTATTCCCCATATTTTTGCCGAATTTTGCATTACATTCTTTGAGAAACGTATACACTCGATTAACGACACGTACTTCATGATTACCGCGAACTAAAGTAAACCGTTTCGGGTCCAACACTTTCAATGCTATTAAAAACACGGCACATTCCACACTGTGAGGTCCTCTATCGACGAAATCCCCTAAAAACATAAATTTCTTATCATCGTGTTTCCGATTCGGGGACTTCCAAAATATCTTTTCATAGTCATAGAGATCCTTAAGATTCCCGTGAATGTCACCGAATACTATACATGGGGACGACAATTCAATTACACCCCTTTCATTGACGAGGACATCATTCACAGCGCGGGAACACAATTCCGGTACAACACGAGCCAAAAATTTGCTCAGTGTCTTTGTGCGGTCCATATTTTGATTTGTCGTGCTTTTCCCATAGAAAAACTTATCACAGTAATCCCTAATGACATTGAGAATTTCATTACTAAAAGTATTTAGTGTCTTCAGTATCCGTTCCTCAACTGTCATAACGCGATTTACTCCATCATCACCATCAGAATTGAGAGTGTACGGAACAATCGAATCGGCATCTGATAGAATAACACACGGTAATGGTTTTGTTGAATCAAATGAAAAGTTTAGCATATTAATTCTTTCGGATTTTGCCGCTTCTTTTTTATAGAGATACGCTCCGCCGCCATTCAATTGTAAGAAATAATCAGCTTCATGTGTATGATCCAATCGTAGTGAATATGACGCTCCTTTTGTAGAGATTTCTAATCTGAGATACCATTTTCCATCGGTAATGAGATTATAAATCTGTTTATTCTCACCCCACTGTTGAACTCTAATCGAAGCGCCGGTGATAATCACTTTATTTCGGAACATTTTTACTGAACCTTTTGATAATGGCTTTATAATTGTCAAATGTGTTAATGATGGCACTTTAATGCAAACATCACACATTAAAAGAGTTTTTTCGTTCAGTTTTGTTCCATTTAATGATCTCAATGATAACCAATTCATGATTATGGTTGATATTTGATCGTAAGATTTTCAAGATTTTCAAGATTTTTTAGCTTTAATAATTTTGCAATTTTTGTGATTAACAATTATTATTCGAAACAATGAGTAAATATATTGTTATAAAAAAATAACCGAATAAAAATTTATATTATTAAATAAAACGAGTCAAAAACCCGGTGCTTCGCACCTTTATCCCGTGCAACAATTAGATTCAACATACAGTATTCTTTGCTTAAAACAAAACCCGTTACAACAATTAAAATTTTAGTTTTCATATCAACGCTGGCAACAATTCTTTAAAATTCAAATTTCAATTGTTGTAAACTCACAAGCACACAGGCACTCCAATATTTTAATAATATTGTTAGGGTCACTTTAGGGTCATAATTCATTTAACATTATAACTTTTATCATAAATTTCATAGTTTAATGCATCACCCTTTATCATTGTATACTTACCTTTGACTATCATAACACTAAAAATATTCCTGTGCTAATAAAGAATCTCTGATTAAGAGAGTTAACCTCAAAGGTATTGGTTGTGTTTTGTGGGGTTTTCACCCCGTCAGGGTCATAATGACCCTAACAAATATAGAATATATATTTTACATTATTGAGTCGCATTTGTTGCGGAATTTTGTATATAAAAATTTCTTTTCATTGTTGTTGGTCTTTTTATACAACAATTTGTTTTTCATTATATCTATATTAACATATTTGAGTTGTCTCAAAACAAAACTTTATTTTTAGTTATGTTGAAGTACATGATACAAAAAGAAAAATGTCGATAATACTACTATTAACGTTTATATTTCCTCCGTTAACAATTATTTTTCACCACACATGTGAATGTCAATAGCGTTAACAAATAATTTTCACCCATTTTATGCACTGAACCGCGTATCACATGAAAATTAAATGATAACGGATGAAAGTTTTTTGTTAACGCAACCGGAAGTGGCGAGATGCGGTGAAAATTATTTGTTAACGGAGGAAATATAAACGTTAATATAGTAATAATAATTAGAATTAGAATTACAGCAGAACATAATCGTGCAGTTTTCATTTCCAAACATCTCTAAACCATTTCATGTCGGAAATTTACATTTCACGATCATCGGTAATTTCATCGCAAATATAAACTCATATAAACATAATGTAAATCGTCTCAATTATTTGGATGATTATGATATTCAGTTTGGAATTTCGAGTTTAGGTTACTTCGGAAAGAGACTCCCGACAATTCTTTAATTTCAAATTAACAATTTAATTATGTCGGACTTATAAACACACAGACACTCCAATATTTTAATAATATAGATTTACTAATAAGAGATTTTACTAATAATTAAATAATATATTTAATAAACATAAACATTTTCTTAAACATTTCACATTAATTTAATTAATTCGGTTTAATTATATTTTCATCTTTTCTTTTCACTATTTTTACATTTCTCAACATTTTAAGCACTGAATTTTGATGAATCATCTCAGCATCTGTGTCTTTATCTTTTACAGACTTTAGGTACGGAATCGATTCTTTAATCAATTCTTTGAGTGAACTCCTAATGTCATTGTTGTTTCTTATTTTTACATATTCGATCATCTTTTGGAGTAACAATTCATAAATTTGATGAAAATTCTCATTATTTAATTCAACTTTTGCTATGAGAATGTCAATGCATTGATCAATCAGAGGTGAAAGTTTTTCATATTTTTCAAATGAAATCGTCGCTTTACTTTTAATATAAATCAATTGCGTACTTCGGTAATACAAATGATTCGACAGTACATCGACACTCACTTCTAGAGTCTTGAGATTAGTCTCCACATCAATATCATTTTCAATATTTCCTATGCTTTCATTAATCATATTTATATGTTCATTTACGATACGTTTTTTCTCAAACATTTGCTCATTATGACCGCACTGAAGACATAGATTTTTCATTGCAATTACAGGTCCGGTACATTTGATACAATTGTATGCATTTAGATCTTTCCATTGATCAAAACATCCGCTGCAACTACAATTGAAGTAATAATGTTTTCTAAGAAATGACCATCGATTGATAACATTTTGATTTAAAATACTCGTTCCGTAACTGATCATAATTTCTTCATCTTTTTCTATGGGACGAACGGTAATAAAATGGATTGTATTACCGTGAAAATACCATTTTATATTCGGATCACAGCTATGATTAGCCAATGCTGACCAAAACAACATACAACATCCAAGAAAATTCTTTTCATTGATGTATACACTATCATCACGTATCGGTTGGTTAAAGATGAGAAAACAATTTACATTAACCTTTTGTACCATAAGAGCCAACATTTCGCAAATGTCAAGTTTTTTATTTAATTCTTTAGCCGTGTAAAGACCCATACGTTCAATTAACATATATAATACAAATCCTTTGAATAATGCGCTATCACAATCTAAAGAATTTTCTTTCTCTTTTAGTAATTCGTCACAATGATCCATCAGCGAATATATTTGAGAAAAGAGATGAGATTCTGAATGATTATTTTTCAATTGATTTTCTTTAAAATAATCTCTTCGATGAAACAATTGAATTGCATTTTCAATGCCGACCCTATAAATAGACCTCAGTGCAAGTGATAGATTTAAATCCAATTCCTGAACAAATGAAACAGAACCGCATTCGTAACGATGGAATTTTGACCACGTTTGTTCAGAGCATCTCATACTACAATACATCACTTCTGAGCATCCGTGACACGGCCAAACACGTGCGAAGTCGAGTTTCTCAAGACAATTATAACAGTAAATGTTTAAAGCATTGATTTTCAATGACCACGAATGGGGTTTTTCCATCAAAATAATTGAGTTCTGAGGAATCATTTCTTTTGCTTTCATAAATCGACCTTTGGTAGGATCACGAAGCATTTCTATGCGTTCATCCATTTTTATAATTGGAGAATTGTTTGGAATAAGAATTGGATATAAAGACATATGAATTGCATCGGAATCTATGGCATCTATGGCATCATTATCAATGAAATGAGTCAAATTTTCAATATATTTCTGAATATTTTCATTGAAACTAATTTCAGGTGTTGAATTTTGAGCCCGAATCATGAAATGATGTGATTCTTTATATTTTCTAAGATAATAAAATGCAACTCCCATTTCATAATACAATTCCCAATGATACTTTTCATCATATCCAAATGTGAACGCAGCTCTTACATCTTCTAAAACGGCATTATAATTTTTCAAATGAAGTGATGCACGTGATCGTGAAATAAATGCATATGTTAATTTCTTCGACGGGAGTGGTGCTTTGATAATTGCAGAGGAATACATTAACAGTGCATTTTGATAATCTTGACTCTGAAAATATTCATTTCCACGAAACCAATATTCATGTGCCGCTTTAAGGCACTTTCCATTTTCCGCTTTCTTTGGAAGACAATTGACTTTTTGCCTCATTTCATCGACAATTGTTTCATTACTTAAGATACAATTGATTCGCTCTCTCATTGTCTTTGCCTCTGTGTATCCATCTAATTTTGTGCATTGTTGAGTGAGATAATTAAGAAATAATCGAATATTCGATCCCATAATTTTGGACAAAACACGCTTTTTTAAAAGTGTCTATTTTTAATATACAGGGTGTTACTTATTTTTATTATTGTCACATAAAATCCGGTGCACCAATATTTAAATTCAAAAAGCAATTGTTAGAAATAAATTGCTTCAACTCATAGCAACAATTAGAGTTCTGTTTTAACGCGCAACGTTTGCAACAATGTTTTTTAATTTTTAATTTAATTGTTGTGAATAGCATTTACAAGTTGATTTAAACAAAAAATTGCATATTACAATGGTATTAAATCAATTAGTAATGTAAAAAAGGACTTCAGGACTAGGAATGCGTTCTAAGCCCCTCATTTTCAAATTTTAGGATTCAAGTCCCATTCCTAATCTCAATTGCCAAAGAAATGCACAAGTTCCAGGAATCAAGTCCCAACTATTTTCGATGTACCAAGCATAAAATTTAAAGTTTAGGACATATACTAGGACAGTATATAATTAACAATAGTATTAGTGTTACAATTTTTATTTTACAATAAAATAAAACGAAAAATATACAAAATATATTAATGTGCATCATCACTAAGGTGAGAATTTTCGGGGCTTAAAAGTACTAAAAAGTGGTTGAAACATGAACTTAAAAGTGGCTAAAAATCGGACTAAAAAAGTGGACTTAAAATTTATGTTTATTTATATAAAAACGATATATTATAGCAGACCTAGTTAAGGTTCGGGATTTTTCGAATCTCGAAGGGAGTAATGCAGGGGTAAATTCCATTTTTTGTAAGGGGCGTACTTTTATATGCTTCTTTTTACGCAATTTTTTCATTTTTAAAATTTTCGAGGGGGGATAGGTTGGGGGTCAGAAATTAAGAAAGTTCTATTTCTTGGTAAGTTTTACTCCGTCTACAGTTAAATTTATCAAATATGTGAGATTTTTTTTATGAATTTTTGCCAATTTTCTCATTTTCGGGATTTATTATGGACTTTTGGGATTAACATGAAAAAAGTGGATTTATGGGACTATAAAATTTGTCTCATTTTATTTGATATTTCATGTTCGATGCTCATTTAATAAATTCCAATTGATTTGACACTGTATAAATTACTTGGAATTGCAACTTTTTCCTCACCTTAAACATCACATATAAAATAAATACGTTTATTTAACTCTAATTTTATGAAACTATTCTCTTGTAATTAGTAATTACTTTAAGTTTAATGATAGTGCTGCCAGAACTTGGAATTTGGGACACGTCCTAAAGTTGCAGTTGCAAATCCCAATAAAGTCTAAAGTTCCCAGTCTCATGCCCAACAGATTCTTCAAGTCCCAAGTCTCAGTCAACTTTTAGGACTTTTGACATCACTAGTCTTAGTCAACTTTTAGAACTTTTAACATCACTAGTCTCAGTCAACTTTTAGAACTTTTGACATCACTATAATGAATATTAATAATTTATAACAGTAAAATTAATAGTATTAATCCATAGCCCCTACACTTGTAATTCCCTATCTCTGCCGACATAATCAATGCATGCGCCTGCGTTTGGGCAGACTTATTATTCCCTTATTAATGCACTGTGCATTAAAGTATAAGTATCTCAGTATGATAAAGTGTCAATCTTTGTTTATACATCTTATTGTTGTGTTCATTTTATGGATTAATTTATATGAATGATGGAACCATCAATTATTGTGGAATCACGACACAAGAGAAGTTCCAACATTTCAGTGCCATCACCGCATAGACAATCACATCCGGCGCATCATTCGGGTGCATATATTAGCGATAGTTATAGCAGCAGCATTGACTTTCCTGCATACATACCGTGGCAAACACTTTCATCTGATTTATCTGACAAATTGAGGTATTTTAATTTAATATATTTGAAAAATTATTAAATGCTAAACCATAAATTAAAAAAATTTCACGATTAAAAATTTAACAATTCACATACATGTATACATATATATATACATATACATATACATATACATATATATATATATATATAAGTTTGAAATGACTCTTATTCATTTGAATGTTTATGTATTTGATTTTAAAATATGTATAAGTAAAGTACAAATTATTTTAATTCTTAAAAAATCGCATTTTTTAATTGCATAATCTTATTCTTTAAATGTCGCCTAAAATTTTATGAACTTTTACAATATTTTAGTACAATAAAACCCGACTATAGGTGTTAATAAGTGTCGTGTTATTGTTAAGTAATAAAAAACATAATTTTAATATTGAATATTTGAAAGTTTTAATGTATACGTGTACTACCATTGTACTTTGGATCATAGACTGTTTCATAGTCTATGGTCTAATTTCAAATCCTTTTTAACTTATTTAACGGTTTCCATGATTCTTATGCTTAATTTTCTATATATTTGAAGGTTCATAAAGGTTTTCACTTCTATTATAAGATTCCTGTCATTTGTATACATCTAAATCCCCCGAACATTAATTCGCTCTCTATTATTGATACTGTATATTGTGCAGTGCATTCATTATAAAACACACGCTCCGAATCACAATATAACAAAATTCAATTTAATTTAATGTAAATGCGTCCAAAGCTCTTCTTTCATTTCTTTGTGCAATTCAATTCTCAATTTTATATTTTGAAAAACGTGACAGTTTTTTGTGTGTACATTTTTAGTATACAATTGAATTGAAAATTTATCAGGAAATAAAGGATTAACTAAAAAACCTGTTTTCTCATAACTCACTTTAGCAAGGGCGCCGCCAGGATTTTCTCCAAGGGGGGGGGCGTCCAGAAAACTATGTTTAGGAATATATTATTTTTTTCTTTTCAATTTGTTAAATTGATGCTGTTCCAAAATTCCAGGGGAGGGCAAATGCCTGGCTTGCTCCCCCCTGCCGGCGCCCATGCACTTTAGACATATGTTCTTTTATCAAAAGACTCAATTAATATTCAGTCATATCACATGTTACATTTACATGTTCAAATCATTAATTAAAATGGTATCATCAAAACATAGAACGCATACTTGAGTTGTGCAATAGATTTTAAAAGGCATATATTATATTAAACAATGAACTTTGATATGTTTTGATGCGGAGCGTTTGTTAACGTTTGTTTAATCAATGCATTGTGTTAAATTGCATTACTTTAAATAACGAACTTCCATAAATGCAAAAAATTTCAATAACGTAAACTCAAATTTTCAACAATATGTTTACGTTATAGGAGTATATGTGTGTAAAATAAATATTATTTACTCATTGACCTGTTTAGTCCTGATTATTCTATCACATGATTCATTTCGTGCGAAATATATATAAATAGTGTTTACCTATGATAGTTCAAAGCACATGCACTTTTGTGAGAAATTACATTTGTTTAATAATTCTGTTTTTACGTTTTAATAGATAATGCAATCTCTTGTATTAAACATTTATTATATTATATGCAACCTTTTGGTACATTAAATAATGTGAATTTCTTAATCATTTTTCGATAAAAATTAATTTTGCATCGATTATAACCATAATATTTTACTTGCAATTGTCTCATGAGTTACAATTTAATTATAAAATCATATGATTAGTTTTAATACATTTTTTTTATCATTAAACATATCAATGGAATATAAAAATATAGAAATATATATAAATATATATAAATATATATATATATATATATATATAAAGATTATTTTCTTTTACGGAAAGAACATTATACTCGAAGTTAATGAATTGAATGGAATAATGATGTATAATGCTGAAAAAACAATTGATAATTCGTATTTAAATAACTTTTCAATTTGTTCTGGAAATGTACACATTCATGTGTAAATAGTAAAATATTCCGTAATCATAAATACACTATTAAATTAAAAATAAATACTCTTAAACTTTAAGTATAAGAATAGCACCAAAAAACTAAAAGCATATATATATGCAAAAGTGAAACTTATCATTAAAAATAAAAGTTATGAAATATTCCTTTATTTATATAAATTTCTTTAGCTTCAGTTTTCCACCTCAAGTGTTTCTAGTTTTGTCAGTACATATACGATACTATTGAGTATATATGAGCCTCTCTAACGTAAACTTATTCTAACTTAAATAACCATTGACCCAAAAGAAAAATTTTTCTCTCTTTTTAATATAACACTGGATTTACATTAATGAATCCTCAGAAAATGTTATATCAAATTTGAGCATATCATTTTATGAAAAATATTAAATAAATTTTTATTTAATTCCAATTTTGAATGTGGATATTAATTTAATAAAATATTTAATATTCAATACTTTTAATGCGTGCATTTCATTATACACCTCAACTTTAAGCGTGTTTTTCTCATAGTGAAGCACATATGAGTTAACCCCTTTGTCATGTTCGTTATTTAAGATCAGTGTTTAATTAATTAGTAATAATTACTATCAATTATTGATCGCCGACCTATAAGAACCCCCCAAGTACAGTCATTTCATTATTACCATGTTTGCTAATACGGAAAATATTTAAAAACTATAGAATTGATAAGGAATAAATATACTTTCTTTTAATATAACCAAACATGGTAATAGTGAAATGACTGTACATATACATATGTATTTGAGAAAAATGAGTATAAACTTTGAGTGAACATACAGTAAAACACAAAAATCTA